>OY856414.1:526371542-526381542 GCA_963693085.1 Alisma plantago-aquatica | reverse complement strand
TCTTATTTCTTGTTACCTAAAAAATTCTTAGCACGAGTAGATAATACCTAAGTAAAAGCTTTTATTAAAAATAATCTACCATCTACACCAGAATATAAACGACTAAGCAGATGGCAAACATTGTTTGCAGAATATATTTTTGACATAGAAGTTATTAAAGGTGAAATTAACTTTCTTGTAGATTTTTTATCAAGAGAACACAATGGAGCAAGTTGAAAAGAAACTTGCAGAATTAGAAGCTCGATTACAACTCAATTGTAATCTGTTACAAGACAATTACGTAGAATTAATTGAAATGATACAAAAACAAGATAAGATTATTGACAATATTGAGGAAAGTAAACAAGATATTGCAGGAATCATTGCAGATCTGAATTGCTTCAGGAGAGAAATGCAGCAAAAAGGATCAGAAACAATACGGATGGATAAAGTGACAGGTAAAAGGCCAATTGATATATCCCTCCAAATTTCTGATTCAATCAGTAGCCAAAAAACTACTGAAAATACAAGCATAACGACAAGAGAAAGCAGCTTTAAAACTGCTAAGACCAGCTTTACAGCTGAAAATATTATCTCTTCTGAGAAAGATGACAGCCAAACGGTAAGAAGCAGTTTTCAAACTGCAATTTCCTCAGAGAACAGCTCCCGCCTAACAGCGGAAAATACAATCTCTTTGGAGAAAGAATCCCGCAATAAAGCGGATAATAAAAATCTGATGCCCGAAAGAATATTTATATTCAGGGTATCTCAGAGTGAGCAGGACTATGACCTACAATTGAACCTTACAGAATTCTTAACAAAGAATGAAAATGAATACAGATCTCTATTAGAAATTGTTTACAATCTCAAAACAACAGAGACTTGTGTTCCAGATCACACTGGAATTTATCCCAGAATCAATTTCGACAAAGGAGTTGATCCAAGAATTATAAAAGACTGTTTCAGAATTGGAGCAGCAAATCCAATATATTTGAGTTCTGACCTCAGAGAAATTCAAGGGCTATCCCAAGAAATTATCAAAGCAGTCAGAGAATTTAAAAGCAATAGCCCACTAGTAAAAACTACTAGTGAAATTTATATCAAGATTTTCTCAGCATCCGAAGATTGGGAAAAATTAAATAAATTTAATCCAGTACATTGCATCCAAATTGGAGTATCTTCCCCAGAATACGTCAAAGAAATAGAAGCAAGTTTCCGGAAAGAATTTGAAGGAAACAAAGTCAATAAAGAATTTGTTGAGACAAGAAGAGCTTTGGGACTAAAAGTCCTTTGCCAAGTATTGGAAAAATTAATAAACAAAAACTGAAGCTGGCAGAGAATTTGAAAGTCTTTATTAAGGAATTATAATAAAAATACAAAGAAACCAAAAGAATGCAAATGTTTTATATGCCAAGAAATAGGACATTATGTCAATGAATGTCCAAAAAGAGGATTTAAGAAAATTAACCAAAAACAATTTGAAGAAATTATAGAAGAAGAACTTTCTAAAATAGAAAACATTCAAGAATTTGTTCAAATAATAGACGACGAACAATCAGATGGATCGATCTATTATTTCTCAAACACAGAATTAGACTGAAGAAGAAATAATAGAAGAATATCAGGAAGAAGCAGGAAATTTCTTGCAAGAAGTATTAATAGATAGAAAATTATTCAATCGAATAAGAAACACTGAACTAAGATTAGAAAATTCTGATGGATTTAGAACATCACTTTTTGAAAAGATTACTCAAATAAAACATATTTTCTATTATGGAATAACTAATAGAGAAATGCCTATGCAAATAGAATATACTAGAAATAGAATAAATATACCTTTACTTTGAAAGGAAGACCTGATGAGAAAAAAGGAAAAAATAAAAGATAGATCTAAAATAGGATGAATTCACATAGGAGCTATTCAAATGATGATAAAAGCAACCTTTAGAGAAGGAATAGATTCACCCATAAATGTTGTATTAATGGATAATAGAATTAATGATAGAAGAGATGCTACATTAGGAATATTACAAGGAAATCTTAGTCATCAAAAACTAATCTTTAATATTTATCCAAACATAAGTGTAAACATTAGAGACAATAATATAAATATGACCTTAAGTCTAATACAAGATTTTCAAAGAACAGAATTCATGAAAAAAGGATCCATTCCTTACTCAATAACATATATAATAAGCTATGCTCTTAGTAATACACATCACTCTGAAAAATTTGAAGATAAATATATTATAATGCTTCCTAATATATTTAAAGATATAGGAAAAATCACAAAGCCAGACATAATCTCAGAAATAGAGATACCATAAAATATAAATATAGATGTCTCAGAAAAACCCTTGGTAACAGATAATAAAATCCCAAGAAGATTACGTTACGAGGGAAATCAGTTACAATTAACAAATGGAAATAGAATAGAAGAAGCTAGAGCAAGCATGGATAGATATAATGAAAGACTAAGACCAATATTAAGAAATTTGCAAAGAACAACAAGTTTAAGAATTTTAGCAGATAATAGAAATGCTAGAAACTATAAATTATATGGAAAATATTTCAATGGACAAGAATGGAATATGACTACTATATTAATAGATTCAGGAGTAGGAGCTTCATTTATCCAACAAGGAATGATACCTTTTATAGAAAAAATACCCATAGGATCACCTTATGCATATACAAATTTTGATGGACAAGAATATGAAATAAAAAATCAAGCCATAGTTCCAATTGAAATACAAGATATAAAAATTGACATAACACTTTATGTACAATCAGACAATCATAATGACGACATAGAAATTATATATATATATATATATATATATATATATACATATATATATATATGTCTTCGTGCAATGCAAGTTCCTGCACCTGTGTCCATGAATGCATGATAATATTCTATTTTATATTCCTCATATATTATTCCTGCTACTATGTAGCCACTATATATACTAGTCATTGCCTTTTTTCCAAAAATATTCTTGATTATTATATGTAAAATATAATCCTTCTCTTTGTAAGGAGAATGGTTCCATTTGCTGTAATGCACTCATTCCTAATATAATTTCTATGTCGTCATTCCTACTATCTGATTGTACATAAAGTGTTATGTCAATTTTTATATTTTGTATTTCAATTGGAACTATGGCTTGATGTGTAATTTCATATTCTTGTCCATCAAAATTCGTATATGCATAGGGCGATCCTATAGGTATTTTTTCTATACAAGGTATCATTCCTTGTTGGATAAATGAACCTCCTGCCCCTGAATCTATTAATATTGTAGTCATATTCCATTCTTGTCCATTAAAATATTTTCCATATAATTTATAATTTCTAGCATTTCTATTGTCTGCTAAAATTCTTAAACTTGTCGTTCTTAGCAAATTTCTTAATATTGGTCTTTATCTTCCATTATATCTATCCATGCTTGCTCTAGCTTCTTCTATTCTATCTCCATTTGTTAATTGTAATTGATTTCCCTCATATCGTAATCTCCTTGGGATTTTATTATTTGTTACTAGGGGTTTTTCTGAAACATCTATGTTTATGTTTTCTGGTATTTCTATTTCTGATATTATATCTGGCTTAGTAATTTTTCCTATATCTTTAAATATATTAGGAAGCATTATAATATCTTTATCTTCAAAATTTTCAGAATGATGTGTATTACAAGAGCATAACTAATTATATACGTTATCGAGTAAGGAACAAATCCTTTTTTCATAAATTCTGTTCTTTGAAAATCCTGTATTAAACTTAAGGTTCTGTTTATATTATTATCTCTAATATTTACACTTATCTTTGGATAAATATTAAAGATTAGTTTCTGATGACTAAGATTTCCCTGTAATATTCCTAGCGTAGCATCTCTTCTATCATTAATCCTATTATCCATTAATACAATATTTATAGGTGAATCTATTCCTTCCCTAAAAGTTTCTTTAATCATCATTTGAATAGCTCCTATGTGAATCCATCCTATTTTAGATCTATCTTTTATTTTTTCCATTTTTCTCATTAAGTCTTCCTTTCGTAGTAAAGGTATATTTATTCTATTTCTAGTATATTCTATTTGCATAGGCATTTCTCTATTAGTTATTCCATAATAGAAAATATGTTTTCTTTGAGTAATTTTTTCAAAGAGAGATGTTCTAAATCCATCAGAATTTTGTAATCTTAATTCAGTGTTTCTTATTCTATTAAATAATTTTCTATCTATTGATACCTCTTGCAAGAAGTTTCCTGCTTCTTCCTGATATTCATCTATTAATTCTTCTTCAGTCTGATTCTATGTCTGAGAAATAATAGATTGATCCATCAGATTGTTCTTCATCAGTTATTTGGACAAATTCTTGAATATTTTCGATCTCAAAAAGTTCTTCTTCTATAATTTCCTCGAATTGCTTTTGATTAATCTTCTTAGATCCTCTTTTTGGACATTCATTAGCATAATGTCCTATTTCCTGACATATAAAACATTTACATTCTTTTGGTTTCTTTTTATTATATTTTTTCTTTCTTCTGTAATATTTTTGTTTCGGTTTAGGTTTAAATCCAAACCTTTTCCTTTTCTTGAATTTATATTTGTTTCTTCTATTGTACCTCATTGTTTCACATCCTATGGTTATTGGATGAGTTAATTGGGAACAACAAAGTCCTTGTTTTACTACTTTATTTGTTTTTCTACTTAGTGTGGCTTCTGCACACCATTCTTCTAATTTCATTCTTAGAAATTCTATTCGCCCTCCTAATGTATCTGCTCTTTGTCCGATATATTGAGGATATAA
The DNA here is from genome assembly GCA_963693085.1 of Alisma plantago-aquatica. NCBI lineage: Eukaryota > Viridiplantae > Streptophyta > Magnoliopsida > Alismatales > Alismataceae > Alisma > Alisma plantago-aquatica. The sequence goes on along the minus strand of OY856414.1, from coordinate 526,376,752 downwards.
TTGCATCGCTTTAAATCCCCATGGGTCAGGTACCTTGGTATAAAATAAGTTTAATAAACTTTTACTGGTAACATTTTGTTTATCCATTCTATCATATATTTATAAAAATATTCCTGAAATTTACATATATAGTCATCAATTCGGCACATATCACGGAGTTTTAAGTTATATAATAAAAAGATAAATCTTTGTTTTTCTTTTTCTTTTTCTGTGTCTTTATTTACATTCCACGTTTCACCTAAAAATTCTCTTCTTAATTCATTTTCATAGTTATTTACCACTTGAGCTAATGTGGTTGTTGTTCCTTTTACTGCTTCTTTATCGTTGTCAGTTAATCCTTTCCACCAATCTGCTACGATTCCTTGGAAGGTTAAATGACAAAATCTTGCTGTTGTTTCTACATCATAGCTTTGTGATGTTATTGATAAATATGTGGCTTTTGCCCATCTTATTATGGCTTCGTCTATATTTCTTACACAATTTAAATTTAAATAAATTATGTTAGCACTAATATATTCTTGATTCATATAATCAACTGGGGTTTCTATAACAATATTACTTGGTCTTCTATCTGATGCCCAGTTTATTCCTTCGTATCTATTTTGGTCAGTAGGTTTTCTCCTAAAACTAGGATTTGACTGATATCTAGTTCTTGATTGTTCTGATATCTCATCTTGTCCTCTAGGGATTGTTGTTGGCATGGTAACCTGACTTCCAGAACTTTCTTCCTGTAGTGGTTTCATGTTTACTGTTCTAACTTTTTCCGTTAATCTTACTATTTTTTGACTTAGACTGTCTAATTCTTCTGCTTCGGCTTCTAAGTATATATTTTCTAATTGTTCGATTTTAAAGTCATCTGTTTTTTCTATCTAAAGAGGACATAGACTTATTTCGTTTCCACTTGTTTGGAATAGGTTTATTTTTTATAAACATTTGTTATTTTGTTTTTCATACAAATATTCCATTGTTTTTTGTAATTCTAATATCATTTCTTGAATCTTCTGAAAGTTCTTCGAATGGTTTTCATGAACCTGTACTTCTAATTTCTTATACATATTATTCAATTTTAACTTCAAATTCTATATCTAAAGCTTCATATATATTATTATCTTCTAACTCTTTAAATTTGTTCCTCAAAATTTTATCTTTGTATTTTGAATCGTTACACCGCTCTGATACCACTTCGTTTTTGCAGAAATTTTTGATTCTGTTATCATGCTTTGAAAACATACTCGAACTTCCCTTATGGGTGTTGTATGCTTTCTCAGCTTTATCATTTTGTCTATAATTATTACATTTTTTGGACTGGATTCTTAATATCTTATCCTTTATACTATGAATTTTTCACATAATTAAATTCATAGTGTAAGAAACTAGCATCCAGAAAGAAGACGATAACACTCTAAGTATCATAGATAGCAAGATAATCTGTATACCTATGTTGCCCACCTCGCTTCCTCTTATCTTCAACGCCAGTCGATCTTCTCTTAACGATTTCTAAGAGAAGTACTCCTTAGACTTCGACGTTCTGGATCTCAGACTCCTCATCATCCTATAGCCTTCATGTCCCCGTGTCCTTATGCACTTCTTTACTTGGTCGGACTTCTGGACGATGGCCTCTGGGATGGAATAAGGGAGAGATAACTCTCGACCGATGAAGATAGAAAGAACTGGGGGTGTAACGGGTTACACACTATCTTTCCTATTCTATGATAGTACAAGGATTATGATCTTCAAGTTAGAGCTTGCTTCCTACACTTATGGAATTAACACGCAAGAATCATCTCAAGAACTTGAAATGGAATCTGGAATAGAATTAGGGAATCGAGACTCTGCTCTTTTATTGCAAGACTTAATGTACATACATAGCTATTCTTGGGACTCTCTCCAACTACGAGTGCCCCTCCCTACTAGTCCTCGAGAGCTTATATAGACACTCTCTTTGTTACATTGATGCTTCTTTCTTTTTTCTTTACATGGTTGCCGCACACCTGTCTGGTGGCAAGTGTTCTACTTTTTGAAATCTTTCTCCAACGCACATCTGTCCGATGGAGAGCTCTTTGTCATCTTTTCTTCTTGTGAGTGTCTTCTTACGTCATTGATGACGTGTTTTCTTATAGAATGCTTTTACCGGCTCGTGCTGCTGTAGCTATCTCTTTCCATCTTATCTTGACATGCGGGGCATGTTTTCCCTTCATGTCTTCTAAGTTGGCAAAATATCTACTGACATCTGTTGCTTGATCTGATTTGTCGGGTTTGTATTCTTTTTAGAAACCTTTCTAAATTGATTTTTGTGGATGTATTAGCTCTTCTCATATTGGATAGAATAATTGTGTTATCTGAACCTTTATGAAGCCAACTTCGGTTTTCATTAATTAATTTTTCCAATACTTGGCAAAGGACTTTTAATCCTAATGCCCTTCTTGTTTCAACAAATTCCTTGTTAACCTTGTTCTCTTTAAATTCTTTTCTGTAATCTACGTCAATTTCTTTGACATATTCTGGGGAAGATACCCCAATTTGAATGCAGTGTATTGGACTGAATTTCTTTAATTTTTCCCAGTCCTCGGATGCTGAGAAAATCTTGATATAAATGTCACTAGTAGGTTTTACTAGTGGACTATTGTTTAAAATTCTCTAACTGCTCTGGCAATATCTTGGAGCAATCCTTATATTTCCCTAAGGTCTTGGCTTAAATATATTAAATTTGCTGCTCCGATTCTGAAACAGTCTCTTATGATTCTTGGATCAGCTCCTTTGTCAAAGTTAATCCTGGGATATATTCCCGTATGATCTGGAACACATGTTTCCGTCGTTTTGAGATTGTAAACAATCTCTAATAAAGTTCTATATTCATTTTCATTTTTTGTTAAAAACTCTACAAGACTGAATTGCAGGTCATACTCCTGCTCGTTCTGAGATACCCAAAATTTAAATATCCTTTCGGGCATCATTTTTATATTTTCCGCTTTATTGCGGGATTCTTTCTCCAAAGAGATCATATTCTCCGCTGTTAGGTCAGAACTATTTTCTGAAGAAATAGCAGTTTGAAAACTACTTCTTGCCACTTGGCTACTTTCTTTCTCCGAGGAGATAGTATTCTCAGCTGTAAAGCTGGTCTTAGCAGTTTTAAAGTTGCTTTGTTTTGCCATCAGGCTTGTATTTTCAGTATTTTTTCTAACAGAATCAGCAATCTGAAGGGATATGTCTATCGGCTTTTTCCCTGTCATTTTACCCGTCCTTGTTGTTTCTGATCCTTTTTGTTGAATCTCCCTTCTGAAGTAGTTTAAATCTGCAATTATTCCTGCAATGTCTTGTTTACTTTCTTCTATGTTATCAATAATTTTATCTTGCTTTTGGATCATCTCTACTAATTCTACGTAATTTTCTTGGAACAAATTTCAATTTCGTTGCAGTCGAGCTTCCAATTCTGCAACTTTTTTGTCAACCTGCTCCATTGTATTCTCTTGATAAAAAATCTGCAAGAACGTTAGTTTCTCCTTTAATAATTTCTATATCAAAAATATATTCTGCAAAGAATGTTTGCCATCTAGTTAGTCTTTTATATTCTTGCGTGGATGGTAAATTATTTTTAATAAAAGCTTTTACCTGAGTATTCTCAACTCTTACTAGGAATTTTTTCGGTAATAAAAAATAGGAAAACTTTTTAATTCCCTTTTTTAATGCAAATAATTCCTTTTCGTTTGAGTGATATCTTTTTTCTGTATCTATAAATGTTCCAGATGTATATCTACATATTTGTTTCCTTTTGTTTGTCTTTCTTTTTTAAGACTGCTCCCCAAAATTCTTTTGAGGCGTCGGTTTCTATTATTAAGTCTTCGTTTTCTAAAGGAAGATCTAATCTTGGTAGATTTTTACATTTTTCTTTTATAAATCTAACATGATTTATGAGTTCCTCCGTCTTAAGAAAAATAGTATTTTTCTTTAATAGTTTTTGTAAGGGATTCCTTAATTTTGCCAAATTTTCTATGAATTGTTCAACGTAATTTAAACATCCTAAAAATCTTTGTAATTGTTCTTTATCTTCTATTTTATCCGGAAACATAACAATTTTTTCTACAATATGTTCTTGTAGTTCTATTCCGCTTGAGTCCAACTTTAGTCCTAAGAATTCTATTCTGGATTTACAAATTTCTATTTTCTTTTTAGATAATACTATCCCTTCTTTTTGGCAAAGAAGGGAAAATATTTGTAAATGTTTATAATGTGGCTATTAAAATGTCATCAACATATACTAGACAAAAAGAATTATATGGTTCAAATACTTTGTCCATTCTTCTTTGATATATCTGCGGAGCATTTTTTAATCCAAAAGGCATTACCGTCCATTCATAATGTCCTTGTGGAGTACTAAATGTTGTTAATGATATACTTTTTTCATCTAATCGTATTTGGTAAAATCCCGATTTATAGTCAAATTTTGAATAAATATTTTTTCCTCTTGTCATATTTATTAAAGTTTCTTTATGTGGAAGAAAATATCCATCAAATTTGGTATATTGATTTAGTTGCTTATAATTTACTACCATTCTAGCTTTTCCTCTTTTTATTTCTGCATGATTTCTTACCATGAATGTTGGACTAGAATGAGGGCTTTTTGATTTCTATATTAATTGTGATGTTTCTAATTCTTGTAATTGGGTACGGAATTCTTCAATATCAACAGGATTATATCTCATGGGTTTTACTCTGATTATTTTATTTTCATCAATTAGTTCGATTATAGCCCATTCTTGACTGATATTCCAAAGGGCTAATGGATTATCAATATAGTTCTTTTCAAATAATGCCTCAATATCTTTTATATTGAGTTGTGAAATGATTCTCCCTGTTATTGGTTATTTTTTATTTGTAATATAATCACCACATTTGTTGCGAAAATTAAATTTGTTTCTTTTATATACTTTTTGTACTCTTTTCACTGTAATCCAATGATCACAGGGTGTTAATAACTGAATATAATTTTGATGTTGTATATATAATTTAAATTTTTGTGTGAAGTTATTTCCTAATAATATATCTTGTTGCGCATATTCAGGAGTATAGAATGGTGGACATGTAATTATATAATTTCCTAAAATAATTTTAGGTTTTCTAACTCCATGAGTTAATTCATGTCTTTTTCCCGTAAAATCTTTTCCATATAACGTAGCTAGTGTTGTGATATATTTTTCAGGAAAACATTGTCT
>OY856414.1:525556542-525759042 GCA_963693085.1 Alisma plantago-aquatica | reverse complement strand
AAGAGATATCTTTACATTATCAAAGACGTGACACCGAATTGGTAAATTAACATTGTAGACGGAGAGGTTGTACAATCGAGACCAAGCGATGGAATGAATAGATTACCAATCAAAATAACAAATATTAAAGAAAAGAGATATCTGTACATTCTTTTGGATTTTTTTATAGCCATCCTCGTCTATCCTCTTCAATGTTGTATATAGCAGCACGTATATACAAAGTTCCTACACCTTTTGGTAAAATTTCCCAATTTTCTATGGGAGTTGAAACAAAATATCTATAGATAATGCGTTGATTGAACAATTTCATGCTACCAAAATTTGCAATAAATCCTACTAATAAGTACACGTGAATTCTTGACTGGTTTTAACCAACTTGACAGAACTTAAATGTTTGGACTGTTTTTCTTTTCAATGTTTTCAAACGTTGCATTACTTTGTGTCCTACGACGCTCCTAGTGTTAGGGGACGCAGTGCTGATGCTTAACGGCGATCCAAGAGGCACTACGAGACATGGGGAAGTGGTAACACAAGCCGCCGCCAAAATCAACACTAGAATTTTGAGCATTCAACAGATCAAGATGCATTCTTTGACGTGGATGATGGAACCACCTTCCCTGATTTGAATTGGGGTAGGGTGATGACCAACACGGACCAAATCATGCTATGCCAGGTATATCATACAGAAGAGCATGTGGAGGAGACGAAGAACAATCAACTGGAGGTATTATTCAACTGTATAGTAGAGCTACATAGCGCAAAGACGAGGACTTTGTGACTAACAAAAGAACGCTGATTCCATCCCTGAATATCATGGATGACACGTTTGACAAGATTCTGACACAATGGTGATACACAGTGGTGGTTAAAGTAATGGCGAGGATGATCAACTTCCTCAATCTGAAGGAGAAGATCTGGATCATGTGGAAACCAAAAGGGGAATTCATGATTATCGACTTGGACAATGGGTATTATTACATGATTCAGTTGACAATGGAGGATGATTTCGTTACTACCCTCAGCAGTGGCCCTTGGCCAATGCTGTGAGCTCTTACGTTATGGTCCAATGTTGGCACCATGACTTCAACCCTGCTTCGAATCAACCTAAGACAATGACTATCTAGGTGAAAATTCCCAATTTCCCATATGCATAACCGAGGAACAAATCTTGGAAAGAATAGGGAACCTGATTGGTCATACCAGTAAAAAGTGGATTGAAACACCTAGAAGAAGATAAGAGGAAGGTTGGTGAAATTAGTTGTTGATATAAGAATACACCCTTTTGATGCTACAATAAGTGCTTAACAAACAGAAGCTCTAGAATGTAGAATACGAAAATGTCCCAGTTCTGTGCTTGAGATGCGGCAAGGTGGGCCACAACAAAGAAATATGCACCCAGGTGGGCCAACCGTTGGCGATGGAAGATCAAGCCTCACCTAGAGTTGAGCAAGGGCGAGTACAACAAGAGGATATGTTCACTGAGAACATACATGCTAAGAAGAACCAACGAAGACAACCGAGAAGGAATAACCAAGCACCATCCAATTGCAACTATCACAACAGTAATAGATTTTCTAACCTAGAGAACAAAGAAGAGGAGGGAAATGATAACAGCATTGACACCGAGGCTCAGGAACAGAAAATACCACAACAGAATACCACAGAAAATGTGGGCAGAATGGACAACCACAAGACAGAGTAGCATACAAAGCTGCCAGCGACACAACACATTCACAAATGCCACCAGGCAGAAAATAGGAGCAATACTGAGACAAGAAACAACATGCAAACAACGTGTAACCAGGTTGAGGACGGTCATACCCCAAATTCGGGAATGGAGGAACAACACACAATTGTCAATACATATGGAGACACAATCATTGTCAACCAAGCAATGGAGTAGAACGAGGTGTTCCAATTTGCCGTTGGCACCCAAACCAACTTTGTTTTCAATTGCAGTGACAAAGAACCACCTGATGATCATAGACGAAGCAATCCTAGCTTACATCTAGGAATGAGAGTATATTCAGGTCACAGAATGATGGCTATAATTCATTCAGGAAGAGGAGAAAACAAACTGACATAGAGAATTTGGAGCATGAGACTAACCAAGAAAGGTTGATGAAAGGGAATAGCGGGGAACAACCAAACCCCACTTCAGATAATACTATTGACAGTTTATGATCCTGATATGGAATGTTCAGGGTGTCACCATGCAACACACCCAAGACTACCTTAGGGAGATAAGGGTTAAGCACAGACCGTCAATTGTGGTTATGCTTGAGACTAGACAATCAGGTGACTTCACAGATGATAACAGTTAAAAAACTAGGATTCTCCTGATCTTTCATAGTGGAAACCATTGGCATTTTCATTGGGATTTGGGTCCCTATGGGAGGAAAATGATGTTCAATTAAAGATTCTAGAGAGTCATACACAATACATTCTATGTGAAATCCAAAACAAGGCACTTCTGACTTATGTGTATAGAAGCCCAAGACCTAGACCTCAAAAACTCCTATGCAACCCGATGAGCCACCTATCACAGACAATCAACTATCCCTGGATTCTTGCTAGCGAATTCAACACAACAATTAGTAGGGATGAGATGATTAGGGCAAGGAGTTTTAATCAAGCCGTTGTAAATAATTTCATCAACATGATGGACGCAAATGAACTTGAAGACTTGGGGGCTACTAGACCAAAGACAACTTCCAAAAGCGGCACCCTTTTAGAAAGACTTTATAGGGCCATAGCTAATAGTAGATGGTTGGAAACCTTCCCCTCCACTTTGATTGCAGTATTACCAAGAAAAAGTTCAGATCATGCACCCCTCTTAATCTCATGGAACACTAGCGCACCACACATACAAACAATTTTTAAAACTAAGGAGGTTTGGAGGGAGTGGCCTGAGTTTATTCGGTTTCTCAAGGACAACTGGGTGGAGCTGGACACATATGAAGCGACAGTTGAGCTATTCAAATCAAAGGCGACAGAGTTGGAAAAATCTGAAAAACGGAGGACAAACAGAAACAAGACACAGTTACTAAAGAGAATACAAGAATTGGAGGACATCCTGAGTCACGACTACATGAGTATGTGGACTCGGTACTCATTGATGTGAAGTCTTAATATGAAGACATGCTCAAATTAGAGAACATTGAATGGAGACAACGCTCATGATGTACATGGATGAGAGAGAGGGATGCCAATACAAAGTTCTACCGAAACTTTGTTACTACAAGAAGGAGAAGAAATTAAATCAATCGAGTACATGATGAACACGACCAATGGGTTGATAATTATTTATATTTAAAACAACTCCTATTTGAGAATTTTGTAATCTCTTTATTGATAGGGATCCATACAACAAACTATGACACTCACTACATAGGAACCTTCCAAGGTATACCAGATGAAGCTAGATTACTACTATGGCGTTCAATCAAGGAAGAAGAATACACAATGCCCTGATGAGAATGTCACCCTGCAAGGCCCCATGACTTGAGGGTATTAAAGAAACCTTCATACGAAAGAAATGGAAAATCATAAAGAAGCCGATTATAAAGATGGTGACATATATTTTCCAAGGATTGCCAGTAACTCAGCAACTAGCACAATCAATTCTGGTGTTGATACCAAAAATCACAAGCCCAACCAGTTGCAACCAGCTACGACCAATTTCTCTAAATAACACCAATGCAATGCTTATTTTGAAGATTATTGTGGACCAATTGAAATATATTATGCCATCATGGATAAACCCATTCCAACCAAGTTTTGGGATGGAGAATTACAAATAATATTGTCCTCACACAAGAATTTATACACTTAATGAGAATCAAGAAGGGCAAACAATGTTGGATGGCAATGATGATAGATTTGTCCAAGGCATATGATCGCCTGAGGTGGACATTCATTGAGGAAACACTCAAATGCACATACATCCCAAAATCTTTGACCACCATCATCCTTAAACTGATAGGGAAAGGGCGGATGCGAATAACATGGAATGGGAAAATGCTTCCATGGATTCAGCGAATTCAAGGTGTATGTCTAGGTGATCCTATATCACTATACATTTTTGTTCTATGTTTGGACCACTTGTGTCAGCACATTTATCAGTTGGTGAATGACGCAACATGTATCCATGTGAAGGATTATAAGAGAGGAATATCGATATAACATGTGTGCTTCACATATATGACATCTTACTGTTTGGTGAAGAAACCAAAAGCCAGGAAAAATTGATGATTTCATTGTCTAGGAGAATATAGCAAAGCTTCTAGGCTACAACTAGCCAGAGAAAAATCTATCATCCACTTCTCCTTCAATGCTTACAACCCCCTTAAGGTGAGAATTAGTCAAGAAATCTCCATAAGCTACACATCCAATATAGGAAGGTACCTAGGAGTACCTATAATACACGGAAGATGCAAGAAAGAGTCGTATGATCCACTAATCAAACAAATGAAGGAAAACCTCAGTTCATTGACAACTAAGAATTTGATTTTAGCATGTAATCTTTGTAGGGAAATATGGCGATAGAGATGGAAGCTGAAACAAAAAATTTATTTCCATATTCCCCTTGACCAGTGGATCGCTCAACAACTATAGATTAGGAAGAAAGGTTTTCAAGGTATATACCTGGTCCAAGAGCAAGTCCAATGACAACCCTTGCATGGTGATGTGCACTCTTTGCAAAGTGAACATAGACAATTAGCGAAAATGGCCTCCTGGTACAATACCACAGGCAGCAGTGGTTGTTGTCCTCCTTACGTGGTTGCAATGGCTTCCACGCCTCTACGTAGTCTATGTGGACCACCGGGAACTCCACATTGCGCTACCAGAGTCAATGAGAAGGATTTGTCTTTTCAAATGTGAACCTAGTAGGGTTGATTCACTCTCCTATGTTGTCTCTCCCTTGTCATCCCTCTCTTTTACAGGTTGGACTTTCTCAGGCTCTCTAGTTACCACAACTATGAGAGGACAACAATACAATTGTCTTATCTTATTGTTGTGTCAGTTGAAAGTCTTGACTATTCCTCTATTTATAGGATGGCCATGATCAGGGTTTTCAGATCATCTATGAGTCAAAGATACAAAATTTCATGAATTTTTTAGAAGCTGCTAACCATGAAATAGTCAATTCACTGTTGAATTAGTCAGTTCACATGTGAAATGGTCGGTGCAACACTTGAACTATTCAGTTCATTATGTTTCCTATTCACATACATATTGGCTTTCAATGCGACAAATAATGCAAAATATGACGTCATCATTAATCCTTGATCTAATCATATTGATCATTGAATCAGGAAATTTACAAGTTGAACCGGTCATTCAGACCTTGAACTGGTCAGTTCACCAACTGAACCAATTGTTTCATGCCCCAGTTTACACAATGTTCAACTAATGTAGTTTAAATTGACCTAATACTTGATTCGATTGACTCAACACTTGAACCGGACTATTCACAATCCAGTCAGTCAATTTATCATCCATTGTTGTTTAAATTGAAAACCTAAGCACTTTAGTAATCAAATTAAACATGATTCATGGAAAAACTCATTTTCCAGGTGCTTCCTGCACATGTGACCCTATAGGTCCCAAGTAATGTTGGCTGCTAATGTCCATAATTAATTTATGACATCAAAAGCAATAAGTGATATCTAGCAACACATGATTGCTATCCAAGTAATTGGAAATTTGAAGAACAACTTCAACCTACAATCTATGATCAGTGTTACAGTGATCGTCTAGTTCCTTTGTCTCTGATATCCAAGTTGAATTTGAGGCATGAAATTGTCGTCGTCTCAACATTCAATCTGTGTTCCTTGAACTAGAGAAGACTATAATAGATGCATGTGAACTCATAGATTATATATTGATTCACATGAGTATGGCCATACGTTTCTCAGTCTCTCTTATCAAGTGGCCATGATGTCAATCTCTTATAGGAGGGACAAATCCCATCTACATCACTCACACTCAATCCTCATGTGTCACAATATACCCAAGCACCACCTTTATGGCAACCCTTATTCAAGGTCACGTTCGATGATGTCAAAATACATCGAATGACATGTGACGAGTGTAATGACTTCAGGTCTAAGAACTACAATCACCACTATCACTATAAGAGATGATTGTGACTACCATCCCATGGTCTCCATGTATCACTCTTTAGGTGGGTTTGTTCGATACACTGTTCTCTAACATGTACCTATGTCTTTAACTTGATATCACATATCATGACTAATGAGACTCTATCATTAGTCAACACACACTCTAGCCTTATGTACTACTGTTGTCCATTTTGCTCTTACAGTAATATCCAACTACAGGCATAACAAGAATGCATGTACTCTTACCATACATATGATCTCATTGTTCAGGTATTGAATCTGAAGGCATGTCATTGAGTAACATCATTCTTTAGACATCTATAATATTTGTTTCATCATCTCAAGATTGAGACAAACATAATAGACATAATTACCTTTATCATTATAAAATCAAGTATATGATGCCCCATTACAATCATCATATGAGTGGCTCTATGGGCATACATACCAACAGACTCCCATTTGCACTTAGAGCCCATCACTAGGAGTCTTATTAAAGTGACCTTAGACATGTCCATCATGTTTCTGTTGTGCAAGCGCTTTAGCAACATATTCTAATAGTTGATATTTTGCATGTTTTCACATCTCCTCATTGTATGACTTCTCTCTTGAGATGGAATTGCCATAATATGCTATCTGAGATTCCTTGCCGATCTAGTAGATCCATTTTTGTCATAGTACTTTAGTTTGTCATCAATGGTTGGAACCTCCAACAAGTTCATCTTTATGAACTTCTTGATCCATACAATATCCTTTGCAGATCTCAAGACAACAGGGTACTCAACTTCTATTTGTGGAATTAGCAATTGTCTCTTATTCAGAACTCTTCCAGCTTACAATTCTTATTTTAAGTTCAAACAAAAATTTAGATTGCGATCATTACTTTTCTTTGTCATTTTGGAAGCTTGCATCGGTGTAACCATTTACACCCAACTCTTCCCTATTGCCATAATCAGGGAACTAGTCCTTTTAGTGCTTCTCAAGTACTTAAGATTGTTCTTTATAAAAGTTTGGTGACTTTCATTGGGATATGACAAATATACACTTGTCATGTACAATACATACCACACAATAAGATGAGTAGAGAATATTGCAAATGCAATTGGCAATTTACTCATGTGTTTCCATTCTACACAAGAACTGAGACACTAGGCTCTTGAGAGACTCATCACATGGAAGATGGATAGATTTAGTCCTGCATGTTGAACCCCTTCATCATCTTGCTAATGTATGTTCTCTTAGGTCAAGAAGCCTCTAGATCAATCTATAGATCTCAATTCCTATCACATAGGATGCTTCACCTAAACCCTTCACAGAAAAGGTGCTTCCCAAACAAGTTCTAATATTTTCAATGTAGGGATGTTGTTCCCCATCATTTTGTGGAATATAAATATGCTCCCACTAAATCCTTGTAATAAAAAATTCCATCTTCATTTGAACTAAAGTCAAACTCTTTAACAAACCTGTCAAATTGAAGATTCCAACTTTGAGATGATTTCTTCAATCCACAGATTGACCTTTGTAGCTTACATACTTTATTTGCATTATTAGATTTATAAAACCTTTAGATTGTTTCATTCACACATCCTCATAATTATTCTTATCAAGGAATGCAGTTTTAACATCCATATGCCAAATCTCATAGTTATAACAAGTTGTAATGGAAAGCATGATCTTGATAGATTTAACCATGGCAACTGGTGAAAAGATTTCATCACATTTAACATTTTGAACTTGTTTGCAATATTTAGCAACCAATCTTGCCTTATAGGTTTAAACACTACCATCCATGTTAGTCTTCTTCTGGAAGACCCAATTTCACCTTTTAGGTCTTACCCCTTCAGGTGTATCCCCCAAGGTCATACCTTGTTGGTTTACATGAACTCCCCTTTAGATCTCATGGCCTTAAGCCATTTCTTAGACTCTGGTCCCTCAATATCTTCTAGTTAGGTTGTTGGATCATCATCTGTAACCAACCCACCGTCTTCTTGAGTTATAAGATATCCTAATATTTCAAAGTCAAGGCATGTTGTACTAACTCTATGAGGCTTTGTGTTACATAAGGAACTTGAAATATCACAACAATTTGTGATTCTCCTTATTCTTATTGTACCTCTTTTGGTTCAATGTTTTCTTGTTAGTCTTGAACTTTTCAAGTTCTACTTTTCTCCCACTAGTTCCTTAGGGATTAAATTCCCTTTAGAAATGCAGCCCTCCTGGAAACACACACTTTTATTGTCGGATTGGATTATAAAAGTAGTATTCAACAAAATAACATTTATGTGATTTATGAACAAAGATTTTCTAGAAATTATTTTCTTATATAAGCTATCAATCCTAATATTTATATAGAAATATCCAGACACCTCCCATGCCATATCTCATATGGTGTCATTTGAACCATTTTAGACGGTACATTGTTTAGTGTAAAGCATGTGCCAGCAAAGAAATTGTAAGATTATCTATATTTATTGATAATCACATCATGATGAACATGTAGTGATTATTCTTTCTGATACACTTTCATGTTTTAAGTGGGGTTCATTGTGATACATTATCAAGGTTTCTCCATAAGGTCCTCAAACACTTGGTTTAAAATATTTCAACATTGATCATATTGAAGTGTTTTGATACTTTTACCAAGATGGTTATGTACTTCATCATGATATTCTTGAATACTTAAAGAGAATTAGATTTGTATTTCATTAAATATAAACTACCATATCTATTGAGTTCGTAAGTAAATATAATGAGGTACTAGTAACTACCTCTAGCATTTATTCTAAAAGGTCTATGTGAATCGATATGTATGGGCCCTAATAGAATATTCCCTCTTTCACCATTTCTTCTCATGTCACTTTTGGTTCAATAACCAAAAGATTCAAGGAAACCATCATTATGGATTCTACAAATAAATTTCTAATTTATGTTCCCTAGATGACAATTCTATGTGTATTCATTGTTTGAGTCATCAAGTCATTTCGTGTATGTGTAATCATATATTTGTCTCTAGAACTATCAAGTATAGAATATGAGACACATGGCACTGTCATACAAGATCTTATCTTTAAAATAAGACATCAAACATTCATAGTATTATTGTCTTTACAAGTACATGATGTTTTCATTAGTGGCAGGTACATAATCGTAATTCACTAATTCTACTACATGCCCATGAATCGTAAATTTCAACTGTAATGGCAACAATTCTTTCTCTGCACTATTCTAGGTTACTTCTTATCAGGTTCTAAAGTGGAGATCTCTATCTCTTTCTTCTTCTTGAGTTCCTATAGATAAGGGGACATTTCCTTTTCCAGTGTCCAAGCCAGTGACAATGGTGACTCTTTCCTTCCTTATTCACTCCTCCCTTAGCTTTCAATGTAGAAGACTTTGGATTCTACCTAGATTTAGTACTCTTCTTAGCTTTACCTTTACCCTTGGACTTCCCTCATAGTATCACACCTTTAGCCAACTCTTGACCCAAAGAAATCTCAATTTAGAAAGATTCTCCACATACCCAATCAACTTGAGTACAGAAGGACCTACTAGATCTCCTTCTGCCATGTTGTACTTGAACAATGCTTTAGAGACATCATATCTCAGTTGTCTTGCCTAACTTGATACATGTTCTTAAGATGTCTAACCATGTCAATAACATCCATGTTCTCATGCTGTCACTACAACACATAGTTCATTGAGCAAACCATCATGCACTTGACATCTAGGACATATTCAAAGTGCTTCCAGTAAGCATCCCTATCAGCCTTAGGCATGTTGGTAGAGGGTTCATCTGGCTCTGGTGTATCCAGGACATAGAGTTTGCGTTGTTGAGTGAGAATGGTTCTAAATGTCCTGAATCAGACGTGAGAGTTATTCTATTCAACTTGTCCTTCTCAAGGACTGATCATAAAGAAAACATGTTTATGTTTGCCATTAGATTCTACAAAAGAAATATTGTAATTTTTGCAAAACACTTTTGATTTTATTTAATAATATTGACAACATTAATTAGACCTTTAATTAATTATTTCTCTCACTATTTTATTCAAAATGATAGCCCTCACTATCAATTCAGAAGATTGCAGCATATAACCTTCTAGTGAGAAAAGATCAATATTTCATCACATCACGAGTCAGTTTTGGTTGATTGCTCACAACCTGACTATTTAGGTAGACAACATTTGTCAATTGCATCTCATATAATTCTTGGATAGATGGTTCACACAACTCATTGTCACAATCCATCTCCATGCTTCTAGGCACTTAATCTCATTAAGTCCACCTAGTTAAGTCTGACCAAAAAGCCAACCCAATAGAGTAGGTACTTTGCTTTGGAAGATCTACAATTCTACCATCACATTTCCATGTGATAGACGACACACCATAGTTTGGTGTAACCTACGCTTAGTTGCTCAAGCTTTTCATGTGTGTTGCTTATGGAAAGCATATAAGCCTTAATATTTATTAAGGGATTTATATACAAATACATATACATATCCAATCAACACATACTTATAGTATGTATCATGTACATATCTAGACACAGTGGTCACCAAGTAAGAGAAGAGGCCACAATTTTCCACATATAGGAGCCCATAGTACAAATTTTGTGTCAGTGTAGTACAAATTCTGTGTCAGTGACGGGGCCGTCTAGGCCACAATATGAGACCAAGACTTGCTGTAAGTGTGGACATGTAGGACATCTGAGGAGGAAGTGTCCAGTGAAGGTAAAGAGGTGACCCAATAACCGAGGTAGAGCCAACAGGGCTCGTAGAGACAACAGTTTAGCAGCAGTGAAGAGGATGTGGATAGGCGTCACATGCTGGTTCCTCTAAACATGCCAATGGGGAACGAGGACAAAAACAAGCGACAACTAGATTTTATGCCTTTAGTCATCCATAAGGAGAATGTGACACCCTTTGCCACACAAAGAGAGATTACTCAAAATTTAAACCACAATCAACCATTAACAGTGGATTACCGAAAATCATAGGAAATTAAAATTGATTTACAATGAGCACCATAGTCAATACTTGCATTTCATAACATATATTCAATGTGCTACATCATCATATTCCAATCAACCTGTTACATAAGATAACAATTTGACATGTATATACATATCACCAAAGGCACACAAGCCAAAAACCACGTATCGATCATCATGTCTACAAAACACATCGAGAATACCCCACGGACCTGAGTGTACAAGGAAGACACATAGGATTCTATTACTAGACCCTATCCATATCCCATGATCCACCAAGTTTAGTTCATCTTCATATATATATATATATATATATATATATATATATATATATATATATATATATATATATATATCCTCAGCTATCTGATCATTAGCTTGGCATGCACGTCCACCTAAAATATTTTTAACCAAAGGGGTGAGACAAAAGTCCCAGTGAGAGATATAACTCTCTACCAACTCTATTATTATCACAAATAACTAAATAGATAGATTAACATACTGAGTAGGTTGAACAGAACTAACAAAATGACATATACCTCATGAATAAAGTAAATAGGGAAATAGTAATGAATGTGGTGTCTTTAAAAAAAAGTAAATAGGGAAATAATATGACTTGCCATTGAGCAGTAGAACAATTAATAATTTAAAAAGGAATATGAAGAACATGTATAACTATTATAAACTAAATAGTGCAAAAGCAAGGCAAGGCTTCAACCAATGTTCTCGTATTTGATCCTCAACGAATATGCTACATAGATGTTTACAAGTTAATTATGCCCGGATGATTTGATTTGTACCACCCAAATCAAACCAACCACTGCTAAGTCAAAAACGGTTCCATACAAGGTCCAGTGGAAGAGCCAGAATCCACGACCTCATCCCCTCAATCAATACGAGTGAACCTATAGTGACGTCATGAGTCAACTACTTCCAGTGACATATAGTCCAGCTGTGTAAACCCATCCCGCCTTGGTACAGGTCTCAGCTCTAGTGAAATTGAGCTATGGCCCGCAGCCACACTCTTTCTAGGGTATGGCCCACAACCAATCCTATATCACATATCACTGAGCAACATCCTAAAGCCGCACTCTTTCCAGGGTATGGCCCACAGCCAATCCTATATCCCATATCTTAAGGCATGATCTGAGGCTCACACTTGGCCGTAGTCACCCTCAATTTCTTAATATTAGGGTACCAAGTTGTCCCTGCATACTCAACAGTATGCGCTCCGAGTTTCCTATAGGAGTTACTCATTTCACCATCTAGGAAATGTAGACACTGAATGGATCTATTGAATAGGGTAAGCTACATGATTAGATTGCACTTGATTAATTAGACCAATTAAAGTGTCATTTAGCATCAATAAAGGTACAACATACAAACCATAAACAAATGCTTCAAAAGAAAGGGGCATTGTATTATAACACCAGATATCATCATTTAAACTATAAGATGATTCCCATCATCTCATAACATTGTATCATTGTCATCCACAAGGTTATCATCATCAACATATTATCATGGATATCAATCCCTCATTCCAGTACTGGAGGATATCACCTCAACTAGGCAGTTAGGCTTTGCCAGGTCCTAAGACCGATCACATCACACTTGTGATTCATGGTGACCTCATCATGCTTCATTGGACATATAAGAATTACTTATACCAATCATCATTGGTGCCATATCACATATACATACCATAGAAATCATTGGCTATTACATTCAGAGAGAGATGATACGTTTTAATCACATCAAATACCTTTAAATAAATCAAGCAATGCATCATAAGTTCTCTAATTTAGGATTAGGTTTCATGCTCATTCCTCAAAGGGTTCTCAAGCATCAGTCTTAATCAAGTCTCTGACTTTCACTACCTCTCATATGTTGGAGTGTATGAGGTTAAGAATTAGACAATGTAGCCAAGTATGCACATTCACATATTCAGACTTTCCATGTTCCCTTATCGAGGCTTATAGCCAATGCTTGATATTATTTAACCACCTTCATAGTATTCATTAATTATAATACCCCATTAACTCACAAGGTTAAAGTCATGTAATTTAAGAGAAAGTGAGTACAATATCATGCTTTCTTTTCATACACATTCAATGACATGAAATGCTTTTCACATATAGTCAATTAGGGTTTTACCTCATGGTTACATCACCCATCCTAATCACACCAATTCCCACCTTTCTGAAACTGATTTAGGTTGAAAAATAGTAGTTAGATATGCATAGATTATTGTGTCATTAGCATTAGGTATTACCATAGCATACATGTACATATGTATTACAACCGTGCATTATGTAAACATGTTGACCATGCACCATTCATAATGTTTCATCATTTTGTAACCCATATGTTATTACCCTTCACAAATTATTAACCACATATCATACTAAGGAAAGTCAAACCTTAGATTACATATCTAGAGGATCTTATGTCAAATTGTACACAAGACACTTATTAGATCATTAGACTTGTTTATATGATTTCTACATAAATGTTGTCACCTTTTATTCCAACAGGGCTTATCATCACCATCATATATATATTCACATACTTGTGTCATCAAACTCACTTCACAAGTTAAGATTACATGAAAAGGAAATATAGTAGACACTTGTCATTGATTATAAACTTCCATTAAAATAAGAACATGAGTCATATTCTTCCATGATTAAGGTTATCATATGGATACTCAGCCATTGAACCCTACATCCATTACTTCCCACATTGTTTGAGAGTTTAGGGCTAAACTCTTTAGTTAAGGATGGACCACTCATAGTAACATCATCCCATGTTGCACTAGGTTTAGGAGAAGCAATTAAGATTGGTCATACATTATCTAAAACAACACTCTTCTATATTAAGCATTGTTTATGTGTACATCATTGGGTATCCGAGCATACCCTTCAACCCTCATCGTGAGATGTTGATTTCACCTCATCCACATGTGTCAGCTTGACCACATCATGGTGTGTCACGTTAACACATCTAGGTGTGTCAGGTGAGCTCATCCAACGATATCAGTTTATACTAACTTGTGGTGTATTGGTTAGCCACACATGAGGTATATCTATTTAGCACTCACGGTGTCGGGTTGATACTTGCCATAGGGTGTCGACTTATCATCACCATAACATGTCAACTACCTCTATGCAAGGCACAAGGGTTAACCTTACCGGGACATATCAAGTTAACCCTACTTGAAAAGGTGTCGGGTTAGCCACATATGAGATGTATCAAGCAACCTTTCTTGAAAGGAGGACGGGCAACCCTATGTGTGTCGGGAAACCTAGGTGTGATGGGTTGTTAGGGTTAGGATTTTCCATGACAACTTCTTACTCAACCAAGGCCACACGATTTGACACTCCAACTCAAGACACCCTCCTGGTCATGATGAGCTAGCACCCTCAAAGCATATCGTTCTAAGGTGTCATGCATATTGGTCTATCTCTTCTAGGGCATGACGGTTCAACCCCTCTAGGGCATGACAGGTTAGCACCCTCAAGGCATGTCAGTTTAGTAAACCTATAAGTTTAGGCATCACAAGTCATGAAGACCACCAACAAAATAGTGTATGTGTCGACTTTTTCATCTTCAACCTTAGGAAGATCAGATAGTAGTCCATCTATTGTCATGGCAAGAAGGTGAAGACATGGGAACCAACTTAAATGAAATTCCTTCACCAAAATAGTTCTCAAAACCACCAAAACTGCTAGCATATATGAGATACAAGATCTAGAGATGAGAAACAACATAAATAGGTGAAAGAGTGAAAATAAAAAAGGAGGTTAAGAGTTATATAATCTGGCTCAAGAAGGTCTTCTTTAAAGGTTCAAGCTCCATGATCAAAGCTCCAAATCACATGTTCTCAAGGTGGAAGATAGTCCATCAAGAGTCCCAACTCAACCTCAACATAACCTCATGAAAGAAGGTGCCAAGGCTATGATAGATCAATAAGAAAGGAAAGAGAGAGAACCACATCCTAGTCAACCTTCATCCATGGTATGATCCACGGCCGAGAGAGGAAGAAGATGATGAAGAAGAGATCTCAAATAATTAGTCATCAAAGACACATAACTGACCAATATGGAAGTTAAACCAAGAATCACCATGAATAAGGAACTCGACCTCCCAAGATCCATGGAGACTTCCACTAGCTCCATAAGCTCCCAAGCTCGTCCAATAAGAGGAGAGGAACAATAATGGATGAATGGGTTTATTTGTGTGAAGAAGGAGGGGGTTATATATTTAAGGGAAGTAAGAGAGATCAAAAGAGAGGTGTCATCACCTTAAGAGTCTAGGTGACACTTGTCCAGGAAAAAGGGCTACATGGAACAACATGCAAGACATGGTTATATGATATAGGTTAGATATCACCCTCTTGGTCCCCTACCAAGATCATGTCTTCACTAACCTGATACCATATCCCCCACACTCACAAACCGATACACCATAACCCTACATACTCACAAACTGATATGCACCCTTCCACCTCCTCCAAATCGAGATGCATCTCCTCCTACACACTCACCAGCCCAAGATGCTTCCCCAAACAACAACTCAAACTGATACACAACCTCTCCAAGGCTGTCTAACCTGAGATAACACATCTAAGAGCAAAACACACCTCACTCATGAGCTCTATATATCACCAAAGATGTTACCACATGACTAAGACCCAAGCAAGGTGCCCATCTTTCTCTCTCCTCTAGATGGTTCCAAGAGAGGGAAGGAACACTGTAGATATTGTAAATTGCATGTTAACCCTTTTCTAATTTGGTTAAATTGCAATTTACACCAAAACTAGCACATAAAGCACATGCATCATCCACACATGCTCAACTTGATACTTGAGCTCTCCACAAGGTGTCCCATAGCATCATTATATATATCATGATGATAAAGCACTAAGGGCACAATCATCATGTGACATATTACAAGATAACCCCTCATCTTGGGTAAATTGCACTCTAGTCCAAAACAAGAAAACATTGTTCAAACATTGTCCAAATAGAACCAAACTTGAAACATAAGCGGTTCACATGGTTATAAAACACCTAAAAGGATTAGATCAAAGTTCTAAGAAACTTAATTAAGAAAAACAAATAAAGTTAGTCCAAAACCCAGGTCAGGGTCCTTACAAGTCATAAATGCCTAACAAGGATTTCGTCCCCAAAATCCCCAGCGGAGGGAGACGGATGTTACTCGTGCATCAAACCTTCAAACTTCCACATAGACACTTGATGTCAGGGTGATGTCATAAGACTTGACCACCATATTGTTCCTCTATCCAAGGTCGACACATGATCTTTCACACAAGACACAAACTCAATCATCCTTTCCACTATTGATTGTAGAGTCAACTCTATGTCAGGTAACACTTTCTTAGTCAGAGAAGCACTATACGTACTTATCCAACTCATGTGTCAACTCTTTCTTATGTATCGTCTTCTAAACTTACAACATCATATGATAAGATTCTCAAACTTGGAGGTTTACCATACCCTTCTCAAACCTCAGCATGTCTCTTCCAAAGAAAAACTAGAGACACATTTTGTCGCTTACTTGGGAATAAAAGACCTACCATGCTTCCACTATGCTACTCTGATCTACTGAATCAACACTAGTCTTACTTTTACTAACTAACCTACAAACATACTCACTCTCAGTTATACATTCTCTTGTCATAAGAAGAGGCCACTTATCCAAGGAAAACTATATCAGAGGTAACTCAAGATGTTATATGTCACCTTAACTGACCTAGATAGGGATTGAAAACCCAGCTTATTCATCTATAGCCAATGCACAATCTTCTTGGAATCTTTCTTACTTACTACCCTGGTATGAGTACTCTAATGGATTATACTTAGCCTGATGAACTTCTTCCAATATGATCATACAACTATCTCTTCAATTTATGCATCCTTGTCTATATTACATTTATGCGGAGCATAAACCCCTAACATGTGATATCCATACTATAGGTTGGGTACTTGTAACCAGATTGATCCCAAATTCCATTTTTCTAGGTAGTCAAACACCTAATCATCCTATCAAGAGACATGTTCTCACTCTCCCATACAATTGGCACTACTTGGATACTAGGGATCCTTACCTTGGTATCAATCACATGTGTCAGAAACACATCATGTAAAGAGGCGATATCACCTCCTTACTAAAATTTAAAGGAAGTACAAAACATCCATCTTTTTAGAAAGACAAAAGATATTGAGCTATGCATGTATAATATTCCAAGTAAATAAACATTCACCAGATACATTATAAAATGTCAATAGTAGTGAAAATAAAATTACTAAGCCTATTACATGGCTTTTGTTGTTCATTACATGATTTTTCCCAAAAGAAAAAGATAATAGAAAAGGATCTAGCTATAGCAACCTAGACATCCTTTCAGATAGCTTGAGATCTACTCCTGAGATGACTTCCTTCAAACTTGTCCTTCTCCTTGCTCAGCACTAGCACCTGGGTGGTTGGGAAAGCACCCAACAAAAGGGGAAAGAAAACAAGGTATGTGTCACAAAACTAGTCTAGGATAACAAGATAAGTAAAGAAAATAAGAACATGCTAGGGTTCATCATAAGATGAAGATAATAAGAGTATGAGGCTATATTCAAAAGAAACTTGCCATTAACAATTATATTAAAAATGATTTCCATGTAAGATAATTATGTCTACCTAACTAAGTAGGGTTGAGGCACCTATCTGACCTCTACCCTATAGGTGAGGGGAGAATAAGACATTCCCAGTCACCCAATGTTCAGAAAATCGGCCTAATTGGCCGATTATTCGGCCGAATATTCGTTTTCGTGGGTGGAGCGAACCGCTCAGGCCTAATCAGACATAAAAATCGGCCTGGACCGATTATTCGGCCGAATGGGCGCTTAAAAGGCTGAATATTCTGCGATTTTCTAAATTAGGCCCATCAAAGAAAAAAAAGGTCCACTTAAGTGAACCCCAACTCGACTCCCCACCCCACCTTCCCGA
Organism: Alisma plantago-aquatica; assembly: GCA_963693085.1. NCBI lineage: Eukaryota > Viridiplantae > Streptophyta > Magnoliopsida > Alismatales > Alismataceae > Alisma > Alisma plantago-aquatica. The sequence goes on along the minus strand of OY856414.1, from coordinate 525,740,904 downwards.
CACTTGACTCACCCTGACTCTTCTCTATCGCGAACCTATGCCGTGGAACCAACAGCGCTAGGGTTGCGATCTCCTCCCCCTCAACTCTCCGGTGGCCACTAAGCTGTCCGGCGGCGGCTTCCTCCTCCGGCGGTGGTGTCTCATCCCTTGCCGACTCTCCACCTTGGTGCAGGATGCACAGGTGGTTCCCTCTCCCCCGGCGCCTCTCTGGATCTTGGCCGTAAGTGCCAATGTTGTGGGCGTGGAAGCAGCAACACATCTGGCGGCGACGACGTTTCTTCGGAGCAAGCTAGCAGTGACGGCGCCAGCTTCATTTCTCCACCGCCGTAAGTCCTCTTTTTTAGTGAATACCCAATACTTGGCTGCAAGTGGTTTTTCCTCGGCGGAGGCATTGGACTCGGTGGACTCCTCAGGTTCTATCACCTCCTCCTCCTCCATCTGCCTCGTCTTTGTCGTCATTTACAGATTCAGCGTCGGCGTTGCCTTTGGGTAGCAGGACAAAGTCCATAGTCTCCATGAACCCTATCTTCCTGCTGTCAGCTCCAGTTCCAACTCGGCTCCAGGAAAGGCTCGGGTAAGATACAAGGACAAAGAGAAGAAATATAGTCGGGAGGATGAGAGAACTAAGTTCCAAACCCAAGAAAGTATGAAGGAAAACGAAGGTAAAAATGATGATAATACTGAAAGGTAAAATGATGCTGGCATGGAAAACAAGGTTACTACCAGGCAAAATGAAGAAATACAAGACGCTGACGATGCACAAGATATTACTATGCAAAAAGATACCTCCTATCCAGTACCTTCTCACGTGTCAGCCTCAGAGCTTCAGGAGCACATAAAAAAGTAAGTGCAAACTCCATTGAGTCCTTTCTCTAGAATGTTTCTTCATTTCTGCTAAACAACATGATTGCTGCTGAAAATGTGCTAAGACTGAAGCTTTCTCTGATACACTGCAACTTTACCGTGCACATGTTTCACAATTTTTGTGATATATAACTATATAAGTGATGCAACTTTTATTTTGATTCTTTGTCATTTATTTTATTTGAGAAGCCAAAACATAACTCAAGCTTGAATCACTCGTATATGATGTAAGAATACTTCAGATTCATTTTTCAAATGAATCCAAAGTAAGAGTACTTCTACAGATCACCCTAGTTTTGGTATTTTCATGAAACTCTCCTAGACAATTGCAGGATAACTGCTTCATATTTGTCCCCTCAACTGGTAGAATGCAAGATTGGTGCTCTGACAGGTGCCCAGACTACAGTAATTGTCCTCATGAGAATTAGAGTTCTATCATATAATGTTGTAGGTTCACTAAATTCATATTTCTCTATATTGGGATTTGTTTTTGTTCTTAGTCGTGGATTAGATTTAAGGGGGATTAAACATATTTAGACACCTACCGCTTCATTGTTCCATTGCACTACTTTATACATTCTTGAAAAATCTCTACAGTTTTAGATGCAATGCGTTTAGTTGGATTTTGGATCTATCCTTATGAATCCCGAATCCCGAATAGGTGACTATGCAAATGATAATTACATTACATAGATAAAAGAGGAGTATATATCGGCTTGAAACACATCCAAAATAATTTACTTATCATTGTCATTATTATATGGTCAATATATAATATACATATCTTTATGGTTAATATTAAAAAAAATCAAAATCGATTAAAACCGAATATTCTCCCTCTTATACTCCCGCATACCGTATATACTCTATTCGGTACCCTCTCCGCCCGTACACCGATTACCGCTTTTCAGAACACTACAGTCACCTACACAATTATATAGGGGAGAATAAAAACTTTCCCTAGGGTGATTAAATACATGCCCTCTGTGGGTGGTTGTACATAAGTACTGCTATTTTAAATTAAATAGAACATAAATCTACATGCTAGAAAAGTAGTCATGGCAAGAGTACTCATAATATTCAATAAGCATGGCAGTGGGGTATAAGACCCAAACAAGAAGAAATTATAATCTAATTTGAGGCATGAACAACATTAGGATTCAAGAATAGAAGACTTAGGGTTCATTTAAGCCTCATTATAGAAATATAGGGTTTGTCTAAAATTATCCCAACATAGGGTGTAAGGAATACACATACCTCTCTTACTGATATCAATTACTAACTTTTACCACTTTAATTGAGTCCAAGTTCCACTTTGCCTATTTTCAATGCATTACCATGTAGTAGAGTACATAATGCACATTAATATATAGAAACTCTAATTTCAGAACTTTTTAGAAAAACTCAGATTTAGATTTTGAAAATATCACCAATGAACTAATTAGGTTCTCCTGATGAAGAAAACATATTTTTATGTTACTTTTGGAGTTATGATGATTAAGATGTAATTTTTATGGATTTTATGCATCAAATTCATTTTTACAAAAACTACCCTTCTTCAAACAATGAAATAGGACCTTTAAAATATTTTTATTGGATAGAGATTAATTTTCCAATTCCAAAACATATTTATTTATCAAATTTGGATAAGCGTATTAGAAGATATGAATTTTTCAATACTGACCAATGGGAAATTGCCACATCATCAAACCGAACGAGATAATTGAAGAGAGAGGGAGAGGGAGAAAACACAATTTCACCCAAGATTAGGTTTGAAGTTGCATATGTAACCAAACTAGAGCTTCTAGAAAAGGTAAAATAGCAAGAAACCAAAACCCTAGAAGAACATGGTAAAAAGAGATGGAAACCATCGATTTTAAACATAGAAACATGAGTTTTAAGCATATAGTAAGCTATATATGAGAAAGGGGTTAACAAAACTCGCCTCTAGGAAGGTAAGAAGGTCCAAACAGCAAGGATCCTGAGATTAAAAAGTGTGGTTTATCCAAGCCAAGCTCCTTTCTTAAGCAAAGATCACCTTCTCCACTTTAGAGGTGCAAACCCTAGCAAAAGAGCATAGAGATGCGATGTTTTAGGGTTCTAGGTGGAGTTTTACCATGGAAGGTCATGGTTACGACCTATAAGAAGGTGGGAGGAATACTAACAACATGAAAATAGGGAACTAAAGGAGGATACTTACTAGTTTTTGTCAAAATCACCAAGGAGGAGCTTAAGAAATCCTAAATAGAGAAATTTGGAACCCTAGGGGCCTTCTTCACCAAGGTAGGCACCCTCTTTTACCTTGGGATAACAACTTCATGGCCAAACATAGAAGGAATGATTATCTAAGCTAGAGGAAAGATAAGGAGTGGATTTCTTCTTGGATTGGGAGGTGGGAAGGGGTAGGCATTGCTTTATAATGAAGGGGGCAAGCACGAGGTGTCTATGGGACTTTCCATGTGTCCTTAGGCTAAGGCTTCATGGCCACGAAAGAGGACTGATCATAGAGATTTCTTGCATATCCAAGGTCAGTCCTAAAAGCACATGGAGGCTTCTAGGCCATCCCCACCATCCTCCAAACAAAGAAATAATCCCATTGGTTGATAGCTTTTAAAGATAAGCTCATTTATAAAGAGGGTAATCCCTATAATGCCCTTGGAGAGAAACACCTACAAAACAAGGTTCAACCAGGTTCCCCATGGTTCAAAATCTTTAGAATGGTAAGGTAATATCTAAGGATTAAAATTCAGGTGATAATTTTCAAAGAAAACCTCCCAATTGGGTAAATTGCATAAAAGTCCAAAATGTACCTAAAATTGCATAATTTGCACAAACAACATCCAAATCAAACCAAATTTGGAAATTAGGCTCATTTTATGTTTTCAAATCACATAAAAAAGTTATATTAAGGTTTAGAGCACTTACTTATGCTAATTAAGCTTGTTTAATACATTTAATCAAGGTTTAGGGCATTGCACTTCTTGCACAATTAATATACCATTATTCTACTAAAGTGGTGATTTTGCATTTTCGATCCTTAAATAAGCTTTCACTGAGGTATTTGTGCATAAACCCTTATATTGGTACAATTAGTGAATAAATATTCACTAAACCACTATAAATTCCACTAATCAAACATGAACGACATAAAGTACATAAATGAAAGGGAAAATTGGGAAAAAGGTTTACATGGAGATTACATCTGAGATTCATTATGTTACAACACTCCACCCCTTTAAAAGGATTTCATCCTCAAAAGATTATGCAAAAAGTGAAGGGTGAGTATGTAACATTTCATCTCTCAACTCCCAAGTGGTTTCTTCCAGACCATGATATTTCCACAAAACTTTTACCAGCTCAATCTCTTTATTCTTCAGCTGCTTTACTCAGGAGTCAAGGATCTTCACCGGTAGATCTTCATAGGTCAGATTCTCATGTATCTCTAAAGGCTCAATAGTAAGCACATGAGAAGAGTCATTCACATAATTTTTCAGCACAGAGACATGGAACACATTATGAATCTTATCATAGGATGGAGGTAAAGCTAAGCGGTATGCACAGTCTCCAACCTTATCTAAGATTTCAAATGGTCTAACATAGCGGGGACTCAACTTGCCTTTAACTTTAGATCTAGAAATAGAACATATAGTCTTGATCTTCAGAAATGCATAGTTACCCACTAGGAAGTTAACATCTGACCTTTTCTTGTCAACAGACATCTTTTGTCAGTCTTGAGTAGCTTTCATGCATTTCTTTATCAACTGTAACTTTTCTGTCATCATTTGCATGTCATTGGTATTCACTAGAGAACGTTCACCGACATCATCCTAATGCAATGGTGAATGACATGGTCTACCATAGAGAGCTTCAAAAGGTGGCATACCAATATTAGCTTGGTAGCTATTGTTGTAAGCAAACTCAGCTAATGGCAGATACCAATCCCATGCACCACCCCCATCCATCACACAAGCACAAAGCAAGTCCTCCAAAATATGAACTATCCTCTTAGATTGACCATCAGTCTGGGGGTGGTAAGTAGTACTGAAACGCAAGTCAGTACCCATCTCCTCCTGAATCTGACCCCACAAACGAGAAGTAAACTTTGGGTCATGATCAGAAACTATCACCTCAGGTACTCCATGCAGGCGTACTGTCCACTCAATGTACAACTGAGCCATATCCTCAACTTTGTAATTGGTTTTGAAAGGCAAGAAATGAGCATATTTTGTAAGGCAATCAATAACCTCCCTAACAACATCATAACCTTTCTTGGACTTGGGGAAATCAGTAACGAAGTCCATTGTGATCTTCTCCCACTTCCATTATAGAATTTTAAGAGGATGAAGAAGACCACCAGATCGTTGATATTCGATCTTGACTTGCTGACTTGCCAAGCACTTTGTGACAAATAGAGCTTTATCATTCTTCATGTTCTTCCACCAGACGCTTTGTTGTAAGCCCTTGTACATTTTTGTTGTGCCAGGATCAATAGTGTACTTGGACCTATGCGCTTCACTCAGCACCTTCTATCTCAGATCACCCATGTTAGGAATCTACAACCTTTGTCTAAAGTGGACATCACCATCCACTCCGACAGAGAAGTCAGATTGCGGTTTCTCGATCAAGGCCTTCATCTCTTCCATCTCATAGCTTTCCAACTGTGCATCAACTACTTCTGAGATCCAAGTCAGTGTAACAATCAAACTAGCCATATGGATACACAACTTTTCTTCATCCACTGAATTGACAGGTTGAGGTCACCAACTAGTCACATATTCAAGATTTTCCCACGCTGAACATCTCAAAGTAGCACAAACATCATCCTTCTTGCAACTTAAAGCATCCACTATGATGTTTGCTTTGTCGGGATGATAGGTGATGGTGAAGTCATAATCTTTGAGATATTCCATCCACCTTTATTATCATAGATTCAGATCCTTTTGTATCAACAAGTACCTCAAGCTTTTATAGTCATAGAAAACTTCAAACTTCACACCATAGAGATAGTGTCGCCAGATTTTTAGAGGATGAACGATGGCACCAATCTCTAAATCATGTGTAGGCCAATTAGCTTCATTGTATTTCAATTGGAGGGAAGCATAGGCGATTACCTTTCCGTATTGCATCAAAACACACCCTAAGCCTTGTTTAGAAGCATCTGTGTGGATGACATAGGGTATGCCTTTGATAGGCAAGGCAAGAATGGGAGCAGTAGTCAAACACTCCTTCATCTTTTGGAAACTGTTCTCACATTCTGGTGTCTAAGAGAACTTGACCTCCTTTCACGTCAACTTAGTTAAAGGCAAGGCCAACTCAGAGAATCTCTTGATAAACCTTCGATAGTAACCTGCTAATCCAAGGAAACTATGGATCTTTGAGGGATTCTTCAGAGCTTTCCACTTGGTCACAACTTCTACATTTGCAGGATCAATAACTATATGTCCGGTAGAAATCACATGACCCAGAAATATCACTTCCTTTATCTAGAACTCACACTTTGATAATTTTGCATAGAGTTGATTTTCTCACAGTGTGTTGAGTACAATCCGTAGATGCTCGCGATGTTGTTCTAACGTCTTAGAATAAACCAAAATGTCATCAATAAAAACTACCATGAACTTGTCAAGGTATGGGTGAAACACTCAGTTCATCAAGTCCATGAAGGCAGCAGGGGCATTTGTCAAGCTGAAAGGAATGACCATGAATTCATAATGCCCATAGCGAGTTCTGAACGTCATCTTTGGGATATCATCATCCTTCACGTGCATATGATAGTAGCCACTTCATATATCCAACTTGGAGAACACAGTGGCTGATTTCATCTGGTCGAATAAGTCATCTATGTGAAGCAAAGGATAACTGTTCTTCACCGTCACTTGGTTAAGCATGTGGTAGTCCATACACATCTACATTAAACCATCCTTCTTCTACACAAACAAGACAGGGGCTCCCCAAGGTGAAACACTGGGGGTGGATGAAGCCCATGTTGAGAAGATCTTCTAGCTAGTTATTCAATTCGACAAACTCAACAGGGGCCAAGCGGTAAGGTGGCTTCGATATTGGAAAAGTTCTGGGTACAAGCTCGATGGAAAGCTCCACCTCGTGAGTTGGTGGCAAACTGGGTAATTGTAACATCCCTAACCTGGGTTATGCCTTAACCCTAGATGTTTTATTTAATAAAGTTAATTATATGCTTGCTCTTATCTCTTAAAAAGTAATTAAGTCTCAAGAGGAACTTATGCTTCAATTTTAGTCCTTTTTGAATAATGTTGAAATAATGCTTTGCTTGTTTTGGACTAAAGTGCATGGTAAAATGTTCCTCAGATGTTGAAGCATCATAATAATGAGAATGATGCAGAGGTATGGCTTGTGATAGCCTGAGCACCAAGAAAGATCTTGTTAAGCAATGTTTGTGCATTAAAACCTAGTTTTGGTGTAATGTGCAATTTACCCAAAACCTAGGGTTCAATATGCAAAATAACACCTCTAGAGAGTCCCTCATGTTTCTTGGCATCATTTAGAGAAAATAAAATGAGAGGGGAAACTCATTTGAATCACTTTGGAGGAGAGAGAATCTTGATATTAAAATAATCAAGATTTAAGCATAATTGAAACCCTAATTCAATTTAATGCAAAAATAAATATATTAATTGTAGTGCCCTTCAACCAAAATTAAGATGGTTGAATTTTCATAAATGTGAACGTCCTTGTTCCTTTCAAAGGCCACGAAATATCTAAAGTGAGTGGAGATCCCACTCACATTAGTTAACTAAAAAGTAATATCCACTCAATTTTGGATATTATTATTATAATGGTTAAGGTGCTTAATTTATTTTCTTTAATTCATGGATAATGAAGAAGAATTACAAGGTGGGGGATATGGCTTCGTATGCAAGGGATGGAGGGGAGTATGTGGCACCAATTTTGGGGAGTCAAAGGATTTTATTATCACTTTCTCTCTCATTGAAATTTACTTATAAACATCCCATTTCCAACCCAAATGAAAGGCTTTTTCGATCCCTTTTTCTTTCCTTGCTTTTGGCCGTGCACAAAGGAGCTAAGGAGCCATAGGAGGACGTGCCCCAACCTGTAGGTAAGCTCCATAGTCATCTTCAACCTTTATTTCATGGGGGAAATCGAAATTCAATGCTTAATTTCTTCTTTTCTTCATTCAATCTTCAACTCTAGCCAATCCTTTCACTCAAAGACTTGAGAACGGACCTTGGGAAGTTGAGAAAGATTCATTCAGCATTGGAGACGTGGATCTTGAAGCTTGGATTCAATTTTTAAGGTAGGTTATATAACTTGAACCCTTAAATGTCATTATTGCTTGCAATTTATTCAATTTGTGTTGAACCTTTCTACTCTCTCAATTTCCTTTTGATTAGTTGTTGAAATCACCATAAGAATCACAATTGATTTCAAAGGTTTGAAGCTTGAAGATGATGATGTAATCTTAAGCACACACCTCAACATAGAACAGGTGCAAACAGTTTTGCTTTTGGTGATCAAACGGTCTTAAGACCGTTTGATACCAAACGGTCTCAAGACCGTTTGGGAGTAAATGGTCTCAAGACCGTTTAGAGGATCAATGCTGATGTGGATGGATGATGATCCAATGATACCAATAGATTTGATTTTAAAGGTTCCATGTATGGATGATCCACTAATTTCAAACCCTAATCGGTTGAATTGATTGAAACCCTAGTTGAGGGAATTGATTTCAAGGTTGATTGACCCAAATGGTCTCAAGACCGTTTGGAGGAAGACCGTTTGGAGGTCAAGGGTTGTGATGAATGGTTGGATATCCAAGGGCTACAAGGTGAATTACTTTCAATGGTTCAGATGATGGATGGTTCCATGATTGAAATCCCTAAATTGATTTGATGTTGGAAACCCTAATTGGTCCAATCGGTTTTGAGGTGGTTTGGACCAAATAGTCTCAAGACCGTTTGAGTCCAAATGGTCTTGAAACCGTTTGGAACCAAACGGTCTCAAGACCGTTTGAGATCAAACGGTCCCAAACTGTTCGGAGATCCAATCAGTTTCAAGGGTGAATTGTTCAATCGGTTTCAAGTTGGTTCTGTTCAAACGGTTTCAAGGTACAAATGCTCAAACGGTTTCATGGGTTGAAGGTACCAAACAGTTACAAAACCATTTAAGACCAAATGGTGTCAGACCTAGAATGCCCAAACGGTTTCAAAACCGTTTGGAGGGCAAATAGTTTCAAAACCGTTTGAAGGTAAAAAAGGGGCAAAACCGTTTAGAGGTTCAAGGTACCCCAAAACCATTTAGAGACTCAAGGTTATAAAAGATTAATTGATTCCATGTTTGATAATCATGATTATCAAAGATAAGTACAGTGATTGAAACCCTAAGGTACTTAGGTGATTAGTACATCTAAAGTGGTTAACCTTTAATGTTATGGAAGCAATATCTTCATACACTAAGCTAACCCTAAGTGTGTATACCTAAATGAGGAGTTGACCTAATCTAATTAAGTTTGAAGTGATCAACATCCTAGAGAGGATGAGAGAGAGAGAGGAATCCATACATGTATAATAATCATGTAATGGTTAAGCCTCAATACTTTCAATATGAATAAAATGTGTAATTAGGGTATGATTCTTGATAAAGAGATCATGAAACCCTAATTGAGAAGGTTGATGAACCCTAACCCTAATTGAGGGCATTAATAGGTGTAACCCTAATCTAGGGTAATGATGAAATCCTAAATAAGGGTGATGACATGTGAAACCCTAATTGAGGGTGATGTCATGTGAAACCCTAATTAAGGGTGATTTCATATGAAACCCTAAATAAGGGTGATGATATGTGAAAACCTAATTAAGGGTGATGTCATATGAAACCCTTAATAAGGATGATGATATGTGAAACCCTAATCAAGGGTGATGTCAAGTGAAACCCTAATACATAGATGTTATGTAAAACCATAATCAAGGGTGATGTTAAAGTGAAACCCTAATGCAATGATGTGATGTGAATCTCTAACCTAAGGTGATGCTATGTAATGAGATGTGAAAACTTGATATGAAATCCTAACCCTGATGAAGGGTAAAGGTATGTGAAGTCCTAATTTTGGGATATAGTGTATGAAACCCTAATCTTGGGAAATATGATGATAGACCATAACCCTAAATTGGGTAATGGGATGAGTATTCCTAATTGACATGAATTAGAAAATCCTAACTCTAATGAGGGAATAGTGATGTTACTCTTACATTGCATAGTGCTGATATGAAATTGATATAATTGTTATCATGTGCACTAATCATGCATGTATCATGAGATGTTGGACATAGCCATGTATGAGCTATGATGTTTTATTATTGGGATTGTTTTATGGGCCTTGTGAGCCATATTATGCTTTGTTGCCTAATAAGAGGTAATAAGAGATTAATGGGCTTTAAGAGCCATGTGAAATACCTGTATTGCAAAGTATCATGTTTATCTTGGTCAGATGACCTGAAGGTGTTAGTTACCTAATAAGTGGTAACAAGTGTTCTTGATGGATTGAGGGTTTGAATTCCCATATTCCATAATCATGATGATGAGATGTTCAGGGATGAGAATGCCTCTGATGTGACAAGGGATTGAGATCCCAATGTTTTATAAAAAGCTTTAAAAAGGACTTGATAGAAGTAGTACTCATTCTTTGTAGCATTTGTTATAATGAATTATATTTTGAAAACATGATTGATGCTAAAAGAATTTGGCAATGTACTTAATTAATCGAGTGAAATCTTATCATGTAGAGCCCTGACCATAGATCCATCATCATTAGTAATTGGTGATGGTGAAACAGGTTTTCCTATGGGAACTCCTAGAGGGCATACTATTGAGTATGTGGGGGTTATGGGCACGAATATCCTTACACCCTAATGGAGGAATTGATGTGAGGTAAACATTAAATCTCTCAATTCTTCATTATATATGTCGGGATGGATGTATCACTAATCTCCCGAATGTCGGGATGTATGTATCACTAATCTCCCGATGATGTTAATACCGGATCGATGTGAGATAAACATGAAATCTCTCGATTGCGAAGAGAGTACAGCTGCCACTGTAACTCTATAGAGAAGTTGCCAGTATACCTTGGAAAGCTATTTAGTAGAAACACAAAATGTCCTACATTTGGTCTTCACACTGACTGAGGAAGATGAGGTCATGGGAATACGACTCTTCCTTGACCTATGTATGGTACCGATTTTGATTTCGCAATGGTCGGTTGGAGAATGAGTGGTATACCTCATCTCCTAGGGCTTAAGTATGATTGTAAATTGTAATCAACCGTGTAGCATATTTTCTTAAGGTTGAAATATGAGAATTAATGGTTGATGTTACTTTGTTTAGTATATCTTAGATGGATAAATGCTATACATGTTCTTCATATTCCTTATTGGATAAATGACATATTGCTTTACCAAGTTACAAGATGAAATAATTTGAAGAAGAACATTGCACTAATATCCTTAGATAATTGATTTATCTACTGATTAATACTTATGATTCTTCTGCTCAGTTTTATTCCATTAATTGCAATAATAATATTTTTGGTGGAGATTTATATCTCTCGCTGGGACAATTTCAATTGTCTCACCCCCGTGGGATCCAAAATTTTAGGTAGACGTAGAAGAAGAAGCAGAAACCCTACAACGGGTGAAGAATAGCAGCAGCAGCAGTAGGGACAGTAGTGACATCCAGGTGGAGACACTGGCTGTCATGTTTGTATTTAGAGTCCTATGTGTCGTCTCTGTACTCTCAGGTCCTTAGAGTCAGTAATTAGTTTAATAAACAGATTTGAGATTTTGGTTTGATGCCTCAATGTTTTTATGTTGCCTATGTATAGTTTTAACAGGGCAGTTGATGTATGTGATCCTCGAGACAGAATGGTACAAGACATATACTTGTGAACCAAAATGTAATAGAATTACTTTGGTTCTTTTTGAAAGAGTTTTCCAATGTATGGATCTCTTTGTAAAAAGTTTTAATTTTTAGTGATTTTTAGTAATCCGCTGCTAACGAACGCTTCTGCTTAAGTAAATCATGTTTATGTGATTTGGATGCCACAATCTAGTGGTATCAGAGCTCTAGGTTCGCTGAGTCTACAGAGACATAAGATTAAGGTTGTTGAGTATGTTCTAGTGTCTTCCAGTAATCTGATAGTGTCTTCTACTCATATAGGAGGAGAAGAAGAACTTAAAGATGTCTGGATCACACGAAGAACATGTTGTTGAGAGCAACATTGTTGCACCAGGAAGAGGTGCAAGGGACCAGGATAGGGAGGAACCAGAACCTGGACATCCCCAGCTTAACCAAGCTACACTAGAAAACCTAGCCTTCCATGATTTGTTTGGGTAGTTCATGGAAACTATGACACATATGGCGGATAGGATGCCACCACCTACACCTAGGGCACTAACTCACCATGAAGGATAGGGAGCCGACTAGACATTTGAACGACTTCGCCGGGTTGGGGCCACAGATTATGCTGGTACAGCTAACCCAGTAGATGTAGACATGTGGCTTACTAAGCTGGAGAAGGCCTTCAGAATCCTTAATATCCCAGAAGCTGAGAAGTTTAGACATGCAGTATACCTTCTTAAGGGGAGTGTTGGCCACTGGTAGACCATAGAAGAGGGCAAAAGGCCAGGAGTTGATATTGGATGGGGAGAATTCCGAAGAGAATTCATCAATAGATACTTCCCTAAGACGTTTCTAGATGAGAAGATCTCTCAGTTTGAGAGGTTAAGGCAAGGACCAATGAACATTAGTGAGTATGAAGCTAAGTTCATGGAGCTTTTGCAGTTCTGTCCGCATATGGTAGCTACTGATGAAGAAAGAATTCATCATTTTGAGAAGGGGATGAACGCTGATTTGACCACTCATGTGTTTGCCTTAGAGAACAGGGAGAGGTTTTCCACCTTTGTGGAGTCTGTGAGATGTATACAAAGGTCAATGATTGAGAAGCGACATACTAAGAATAAGAAGGTGTATACTCAGTTTCAAGGACAAGGGTCCAAAAGATTTAAGAAACTGCGATTTTCTGCACCAATAGCACCACCAAGATTTAATACCCTAACGCAATGGACGTCAAATAGGGGTAGAGGCCATAGTTTACCACCAGAAGGAGCCCACAACTCAGCATCAGTGTCGGTAACAGGACCACCCAGGCCACAGTCGGGGAACATATGATGTTTTATATGCAGAAAGATGGGACATTTGATGAAAGATTGCCGAGCCAGAGAAGCAAGTGTGACTCAACCTCAGAGGCAGAGTCAGCAAGGCTCTCAGAGGTGACAATTTCCAAGTGGCGCTAGAGGATGTGGAAAAGCATCCCAAGATGGTTCGTCAGCACCTAATAACCGAGCACAGGGTCAGAAGCAAGCAACGATGAGATTCTACGCAATGAATCAACCCGAAGCAGTAGTCAGCCCTTGGGTTGTGATAGGTCAGATGGAACTATTTCATTCTGATTTGTCTTCATCCTACTTCGTATCTATTTTAATTGATCCGGGTGCTACACATTCCTTTATCACTCAAAGAGTGATCCATGACTGCAACATGACTGTCAGTCATAGAGTAGATAGTCTGTTATTAGAAACCCCTTTGTTGGGATCTGTAGTGCTACGGGAGGTGTGTTCTCCCTGCATCCTTTCCTTTTCTGAACATCGCATTCATGTGGATCTTATACCACTTGAGATGCACAGGTCTGACATAATTCTTGGGATGGACACCCTAGAAAAGTATAAGGTTGCCTTGGATTGTGAGTCCAAGCAAGTTGTGTTCACAGATAATAGTGAAACATGGATCTTTCAGGGAGATAGAAAGATTCTTCCAACCTATCTTGTGTCATCTATGGTAGATGAGAAGATGATGAGATAAGGATGATTTGCATTCTTGGCACATGCGGTAGATACCATAATGGATAGCTCTAATCTTTCTGAAGTTCTGATAGTTAGGGAGTTTGAAGATGTATTCCCTAAGGAACTTCCAGGTGTACCTCCGCCTTGAGAGATTGATTTTGAAATTAATATAATCTCGGGCACACAACCAATAGCACTAACACCATATAGAATGGCACCTGCTGAGATGGAAGAGCTCAAGAAACAGCTGCAGGAGTTGCTTGAGAAAGGTTTTATCTGACTAAGTACTTCACCATGGGGTGCTCCAGTTCTCTTTGTTAAGAAGAAGGACAGATCGATGTGGTTATGCATTGATTATAGACAATTGAATAAAGTAACTATAAAGAATAAGTATCCTCTACCAAGGATCGATGACCTATTTGATCAGTTGTGTGGTGCAACTATCTTCTCCAAGATAGATCTGAGGTCGGGATATCATCAGTTGCGTATTAAGGAGGGTGACATACCTAATTCTGCCTTTAGGATAAGGTATGGTCACTATGAGTTCATAGTTATGTCGTTTAGACAAACTAATGCACCAACTGCATACATGGAACTCATGAATAGAATTTTTTGACCTTTTCTTGATAAGTTCATAGTAGTCTTCATAGATGACATTTTGATATACAATAGAGATGCTCAACAGCATGAGCAACACCTCCGTCAAGCTTTAACTTTGCTAAGAGAGCATAAGCTGTATGCTAAGTTCAGCAAATGTGACTTCTGGTTACCAGAAGTTTCTTTTCTAGGACACGTAATATCTGCCTCAGGTATCCGTGTTGATGCTAAGAAGGTAGAATCTGTCCTGCAATGGGAATAGCCAAAGACACTGACGGAGATACACAATTTCCTAGGGCTGGCAGGATATTACAGGAGGTTCATTAAGAACTTCAGTTCTATAGATTTACCCCTAACCAAGTTGACCAGGAAGGAGGTTCCTTTTGTCTGGAATGACAAGTGTCAACATTCTTTCCAGATGTTGAAAGAAAGGTTAACAAGTGCACCTATGTGGGTGTTACCTAAGCAAGGGAAGGGGTACATAGTTTTTTGTGATGCATCTACAAATGGACTAGGATGTGTGTTGATGTATGATAGTCAAGTGATTTCTTTTGCCTCTCGAAAACTTAAGAAACACGAGGAGAATTGTCCAACACATGATCTAGAGCTAGATATTGTGGTCCATGCTTTGAAGATCTGGAGACATTATCTCTATGGAGAAACATTCCAGACTTTCACAGACCACAAGAATCTAAAATATATCTTCTCACAACATGAGTTGAATATGAGACAACGCCGCTGGATGGAGTTAATCAAGGACTACGATTGTATAATTGATTAATCCAGGGAAGGATAATGTAGTGGTTGATGCACTAAGTAGGAAATCATCATCACCAGCCTTAGATAAAGCACAGTTGAATTCCTTAGTGTTCCTTAAAAGAGATATACTTTTCTCCTTGAGGCAAAACAATATACAGCTTAAGGTATTGTTGTTAGCCGGGCTGTTAGCTGAGATGCACATAAAACCTACTCTGAGACATCAGATTAGAGAAGCACAATAGGCTGATATTGTGGTTCAGCACATTAGGTCAGAGTATGGTAATGAGAAACAGGATGGCTTTCATGAGTCAGAGGATCATGTAGTCTGTTACCATGGTAGGATGGTAGTAACTGATGCCAATGACTTAAGGAAGTTAGTCTTGGAGGATGCTCATTCTTTGATGTATGCAATGCATCCAGGAAGCACCAAAATGTATCATAACTTAAAAGATATGTATTGGTGGCCTGGATTGAAGAAAGATGTTGCTGAGTTTGTTATACGGTGTCCGGTGTGTCAGTAGGTTAAAGCTAAACATCAAAAGCCTGCAGGAACAATGCAACCTTTACCTATACCGTAGTGGAAGTGGGATCATGTGACCATGGACTTTGTGGTTGGTTTGCCTAGAACAACCAAAGGTCATGATTCCATATGGGTGATAGTTGATAGGTTGACTAAGACAACACATTTCCTTCCTGTCAAAATAACCTACACTGCTAAGAATCTTGCACAAATATATGTAGATGAGATAGTGCGGTTGCACGAGGTTGTAGTTATTATTGTTTCTGATAGAGGTCCTGACCGGCCTAAATCGCGCGTCCAAAAGTGGAGGCGGATTTGAGGTAGTCGAGCTTTTACATTTATAACCCCAAATCCTTCTAGGCCCCCGCAACTTTGTTTACGGGGTCGAAGTAGATATCCGGGGTCGAACACAGGGATAAGGGGGGTAGTGTTGAGAACCCAGAATCGACACGCTACACTCCAACAGGTATAAAGAGATAATAAATTCCCCAAAAGGGAAACAACAAGACGTCACAAACAAAACAAGAAAACTATCTCCAACTGGAGCTACTAGAAAAATAATTGAGGGTTTTAAGCATTTATTAATTTTTAGGGGTTTTCATGCAACAGAAACAGAAAGATAAAAACTAAATCCAGAGCAAGGTACGAGGGATAAAACTACAGTAAAACAAGTGGTAGCAGTAACACCCTGCACCCCTCCTCTCAGAGCGGGTACCTCTAACCAACCGTCGACACCCCTCTCGAGGTTGTCGGACTTAAGTTAGAGTGGAATGTTACTGAAACAACTCCGTTACAGGCACTCTCGTACTCCAGAATCGGACCAAACACTAGATCCACAACACAACTCTCGAATTTGTTGCGACGGGAAAACACGGTCCGGTAGCTAAGCGAAACGCAATCCAAACATGCAAGCTAGCGTTCAGATATTAAACATGGCAGTTCATTTAACAATTGCACTAAGCATAGAGCAACAAGTAATTAAACTTTTCTATTTCCATAAACATTAGAGGTCTTAATTACAATGTGTAAATAAAGAATTAAATAACAAAATTAAAGATAGATGTCACCTTCTTGATGTAGAAGGTCGACAGGCTACTGTGGCTCTCTAGCCCGATATCGGTCAGGAGCCTAGCCCGATACAGTAGTGTCAGGCGGCCCACCCTCTCGAGCGGTTTGCATGGCTGCCGACTGTATCGTTCAAGGACCCTGGCCAATACACTCATGTCGGTGGTGAACCCTCTCGGGCGGCACGCATGACGGGCGAAGCGTATCGGGTTCGATATCTTGTCGGGCATGGAGCGACGCGTTCTACCGTCGGGCACTTGTGTCGCTTATCAACGTTGGCCGATATCGGCGCACAGTGTCGCCGGAGACGGCCCTAAGTGAACCATCCCCTCCCTCTTGGGATGAGGAAGTTCTCACCTAGAGTTGCTTGGCACGAGCACTGGGGCACGATACTCTTGCAGTTCTCCCTCGAAGATCGCTCAAAGTTCCCAACTATCCGAACCTGTCTTTTCGACTTCCTGTAGCTGCTATTTATAGGCAGCGGTTGGGGGAAGTTATGGTGCTCAAAGCACCACGTGTCCTCCTTATTCGCGGGTCGGCAGACGGTCGATATAGGTATCGCTCGGCACATGGGTATTGGCTATCGATCACGTGACGGGCGGCGTGCCTACCGGTGGGTGGCTGTGTCGCCCGACAAGCTGGGTTGTCATGGCGAGCTTGGCTCCCTGTCGGGTAGAAGGCGTGTCATCCGTCGGCTTCTTCTTGTGCGGCATCCCTTTGTCGTGCGTCATTGTGTCTCTCCACCCTGTCGGGCAGAGGTTGTATCATGCGTTTAGGTCAGGAAGGCTGAAACAAACTTGGACTAATTTGTGGGCCGGGACGGGACGGCCTTATTGTACCAAAATGAGGGAAAACTTTGCAAAAGATGGAAAAATTGGATTAAGAGCATTGTTTGGCCAATTATTGCAAAAGTGCTAATGAAAGAGAGGAAAATAGCATAAAAGGGAAGTTTTGATAACAGAATAAAGGGCAAAAACATCACAAAAATAGGTGTTATCAGGTCCCCAATTTACGAGTCATTTTTGGGAATGACTACATAAATATTTGGGTATGCAGTTAAGGTTTAGTACTGCCTTTCACCCATAGACAGATGGACAATCTGAGAGCACCATACACACCTTGGAGGATTTGCTTAGGGCATGTGTCCTTCAGTTTGTAGGAAGTTGGGATCTACACCCGAGCTTGATAGAATTTGCTTACAATAATAACTATCAGAACAGTATTGATATCGCACCATATGAAGCATAATTTGGTAGACGTTGTAGATCTCCTTTATGTTGGTATGAAATAGGAGAATATCAACTTTTGGGTCCTGAGCTTGTGCAACAGACAACTGAGAAGATTAAAGTAATACAACAATAGTTAAAGACTGCACATGATAGACAGAAATCATACACCGACAAATGGTGAAGACCTTTAGAATTCCAAGTTTGAGATAGAGTATATCTTAAGGTCTCACCTTGGAAAGGTGTCCTTAGATTTGGAAGGAAGGAAAAGTTAGCTCCTAGATTTATGGGGCCTTATCCAATCATTGAACAGATTGGAAAGGTAGCCTATAAGTTGGAGTTGCCACCTGAGCTGCATAAGTTGCATCCAGTGTTGCATATCTCCATGTTGAGAAAGTGTCATCCTGACACAGAGTTAGTTCTGCAACCTATGGAGGTAGAACTAAATAATGATGTGTCATATGTTGAAGGACCTATGATGATCCTTGACAAAAGAATTAAAAAGCTGAAAAAGAAAGACATATATCTTGTGAAAGTTCTCTGGCATCACCGTGGCATTGAAGAAGCTACATGTGAGCTAGAGGAAGAGATGAGGAGGAAGTACCCTTCTCTTTTCTCTTGATGATTTTGGGGACGAAATCCCTATTAGGGGTGGATAATTTGTAACATCCCTGACCTGGGTTATGCCTTAACCCTAGATGTTTTGTTTAATAAATTTAATTATATTCTTGCTCTTATCTCTTAAAAAGTAATTAAGGCTCAAGAGGAACTTATGCTTCAATTTTAGTCCTTTTTGAATAATGTTGAAACAATGTTTTGCTTGTTTTGAACTAAAGTGCAAATTACCCAAGTTGGTAAAATGTTCCTTAGATGTTGAAGCATCATAAGAATGAGAATGATGCATAGGTATGGCTTGTGATAGCCTGAGCACCAAGAAAGAGCTTGTTAAGCAATGTTTGTGCATTAAAACCTAGTTTTGGTGTAATGTGCAATTTACCATAAACCTAGGGTTCAATATGCAAAATAACACCTCTAGAGAGTCCCTCATGTTTCTTGGCATCATGTAGAGAAACGAAAATGAGTGGGGTATCTCATTTGAATTACTTTGGAGGAGAGATAATCTTGATATTAAAATAATCAAGATTTAAGCATAATTGAAACCCTAATTCAATTTAATGCAAAAATAAATATATTAATTGAAGTGCCCTTCAACAAAAATTGGGATGTTTGAATTTGCATAAGTGTGAACGTCCTTGTGCCTTGCAAAGTCCACGAAATATTTAAAGTGATTGGAGAGCCCAATCACATTAGTTAACTAAAAAGTAATATCCACTCAATTTTGGATATTATTATTATAATGGTTAAGGTGCCTAATTTGTTTTATTTAATTCATGGATAATGAAGAAGAATTACAATTTGGGGTAGATGGCTTCGTATGCAAGGGATGGAGGGTGTAACATACTGAATCTCAGGGTCTTCCCTGCAATTTACCCATTCTTGAGCTTTTCTTTGACTTTTAGTCCATTTGGACCTTTTTCATAAATTTCACATCCTTTTGGATCATTCTTGTACACCTTGTGCAATTTGAGCACATATTGATGTTGAAATCACTATTTACCCTCTTTCATGATAATTGAGGGGTGTTTGCACAAATAACCCACATTAGGTGATAAGTTAGGGTTAATATTGTAGTTTGGTCTTTAATGGGATAATAGAGTAGATTATATTTATTTGGAGCTTTTTGGATAAATATATTATTAATAATATGTATTTGAGTTCATATATGTGTATATTAACCTTTATTGTTTCTCTCTCCTCGAAATATGATTTTAGTTCATATTAATATGCTATTTTGTTGAGTAATGATTATTTGTACCCTAATGTGTTTTATATGTCGAATTTATTCACATGTTTCTTATTAATAGCTTTTTCATATAATTCCTTGATTTTAATATATTATTATACTCCTTTATGAGCCATATATTTATTAATGGCCATATTATGCATTAAACGAGAATCTAATTATATAGCATTGTAGTTTTCGTCATTATAAGCCTATGGTTCAAATTTGGTGTTGTTTGGAGTTGATTTGACCCCTCAAATGGGTCTTATTAGCTTTTAATATAGTGTAGTGCATTAATCGATTCATTTATTCGATTTAAACGTTATGGTTCCGTTATTTAACCTGTCACGCGCCCGGTTCACCATGGACCCGCCATCCGACGGTCAGATTTGTTTCCCCACTCGATCCAACGGACGCGAACTCGTCTCCAACCTCTCGCCCGCGCGGTCTACAGCCGTTTCACAGCAGCTACCTTCCCCGAACCCGTTCTCACTCCCTCCTCCACCGTTTCACGCGATTCCTTCGCCGTTAGCTTCGTCTCTCTCAGCCGGTTCTAATGAGCCAAGGCTCGTTCAGTCTCCTCCACCAGCTACGAAACGCCCAAAACCGACGAGCTTCCCCTCTCCACCATCAGGTTACAGAAGCGGCTAGAAGCCCCTTTCCGCCTATTTAAGGCATGGGAAAGCATACCTAGGACTCGAGTATTCCTTTTCTCTGCGCATTTGAACCCCCATGTTCCTTGGAACACCCAACCTACTCATTTTCTTTCCCGGCGACCTCGTCCATGCATCGACGCCTCCGGTCACCTTTGGTCCAATTGGTGGTAAGGTGAGCACCCTCGGAGCCTCGGATACCTATTCCTACTTCCCGTTTGCCCTGCAAATGCCCCATGCTCGATATCGTGTAGCCGTTGTGAACCCATCTGTCGGCGCTTAGATTTTTTGGCTTCCAGTGATTCTCCGGCTATGTGAGCCCCGTTTTCAATCCATCTCGACACCGCGAGCCTGACCAGATCGTGTGCTGGTGTTTTCTCCTGGGTTACGACGCTTTCGATTGGATTTCCCCTTTTACTGTGTTCTTCGGACTTCTTCTCCGTTGGGTCCTTCTCGCACCAACCCTCGGCCCTCTTGGCAACATCGTCACCACAGTGCTCCGGCGATGCCATAGATCCCTTTTCCCTGACCTGGGCATCACCAGGGTCCAAGCTGTCAGCGCTCGGGTTCTTGGTTTGCTTCGACCTCGCCATGGCAGCGGGAGCAAGATCCTTGGTCAGGAAATGACCTTAGGGTCCCCGCGATTTTAATTAATCGATTTGCATAGCGTGGGCATTTTGGTCTTTTTGGCGTCGCACTCGGCTCTGTTTGACTGAGGCCATACGGGCATGACCGGCTGACTGGCCCGCGTGTGATTGGCCCAGGTCTGTGCGGGCCCAGCCCCGTGGTCTGCGCCTACTGCAAAGAAATTTGCATAGGTGGCTTTTTCCAATTTCCTGATTGGCTAGATTTGATTAATTCATAACAAATCAATGGCTTATCGGAAAAATAAAAATAAATAGTCGATGGAAAGGATTTTTAATGTAGAATCTTATTTTGTGGTTTTTGAGACCGGATTCTCAATGGTTTTCCGAAGTTTGCTTTGATTGGCATTTTTAATATGTAAATGTTTTAAAATACATAATTAATTCATTTTAACTCTATTTTATATAATAAGATATGTTTTCTTAATCAGGAGATTATGAGTAATCGTTTAGACTTGGTTTTGAACTCTAAATCGTAGTTTTGTAAAATTAGGGTTTTTCTATGCTTTATGTCTTTATATATATTAATACATGTGTTATGCTTATAACTAGGATATATGGATGGTTTGCTATCTGTTTGGTGGATATGATGGTAATGTATATATATCTAAGGTATGTGAAGCCTATTTTATGTATGTGACATCTATGATGAATGTGTGGAATATATAATGTGCAAATCATATCTATCTTCCAGTTGGGCTTTTACCCAACCCACTCATTATTGTGCTAGCCTCATTTCCCTCTAATGAATGATATATTTTGCCACTATTTTATGCATGGTAGATAATTTGACTAGCTAGCTATCGTAGACGCTTATGCGTAACCATTAGGGTGTGCTTTTCTACCCGGGGTGTGCTTTTCTACCCTTATATATACAGAGGCGTGCTTTTCTGCCTATGGGTGTGCTTTTCTACCCAAAATATATATTTAGGTCAATGACTCAGTGGTGTCTTGACCCTACTATAGTTAATTTAGTCCAATATATCTACATGCAAACATTTAATTTTATGTGATGATTAATGGTGGCAAGATCTGTTATTTATTGGAATATTCATAGCCTCATTCCTTTTGAAATCTCTTATTGTGGAGAATCCTTTATATTGTAAAGCTTTTTATTATGATTTGTCCTATCCCTTATTTTTAACACATACCTTGTTTATCTTTCTCTTGCTGGATGACCCCAACCATCCAGGATAGGATCATAGTGCGCATGGAAGCTTGGTGATCCCAAGGATAGGATAAGAAGAAAGGAATATATAGCATGAGTGAACATGTTTGCTTTTATGTTATAGAGTTGTTTGCTTGGAGACAATGTTGTATTAGTTAAGTCTTCCTCTACCTAGATCCTTGTAGTTGCTTGTATAAAGTTGTACTCTCATTTGGGAAATTTGTAACGTACTCTTTATACACTTTTGAATAATGTCAAGATTTAATTCTTCCGCTGCCATACTTTTGGTGTTTTTGTTTATCATGTTTTTAGTAGAGACTGAGTCTTTACAGAGGGGAGTATGCGGCACCAATTTTGGGGAGTTAAATGATTTTATTATCACTTTCTCTCTCATTGAAATTTCCTTATAAACATCCCATTTCCAACCCAAATGAAAGGCTTTTTCGATCCCTTTCACTTTCCTTGCTTTTGGCTATGCAAAAAGGAGCTAAGGAGCAATAGGAGGACGTGACCCAACCTGTAGGTAAGCTCCATAGTCATCTTCAATCTTGATTTCATGGTGGAAATTGAAATTCAATGCTTAATTTCTTCTTTTCTTCATTCAATCTTCAACTCTAGCCAATCCTTTCACTCAAAGACTTGAGAACGGACCTTGGGCAGTTGAGAGAGCTTCATTCACCATTGGAGACGTGGATATTGAATCTTAGATTCAATTTTGAAGGTGGGTTATATAACTTGAACCCTTAAATGTCATTATTGCTTACAATTTATTCAATTTGTGTTGAACCTTTCTACTCTCTCGATTTCCTTTTGATTAGTTGTTGAAATCACCATAAGAATCACAACTAATTTTGAAGGTTTGAAGCTTGAAGATGATGATGTAATCTTTAGCATACACATCAACATAGAACAGGTGCAAATGGTTTTGCTTTTGGTGATCAAATGGTCTCAAGACCGTTTGGGAGTAAACGGTCTCAAACCATTTGGAGGATCAATGCTGATGTGGATGGATGATGATCCAATGATACCAATTGATTTGATTTTAAAGGTTCCATGTATGGATGATCTACTAATTTCAAACCCTAATCGGTTGAATTGATTGAAACCCTAGTTGAGGTCAAACGGTCTCAAGACCGTTAGGAGGTCAAGGGTTGTGATGAATGGTTGGAGATCCAAGGGATACAAGTTGAATTACTTTCAATGGTTCAGATGATGGATGGTTCCATGATTTAAATACCTAAATCAATTTGATGATGGAAACACTAATTGGTCCAATCGGTTTTGAGGTAGTTTGGACAAACGGTCTCGAGACCGTTTGAGTCCAAACGGTCTTGAAACTGTTTGGAACCAAACGGTCTCAAGACCATTTGAGATCAAACGGTCCCAAACCGTTTGGAGATCTAATCGGTTTCAAGGGTGAATTGTTCAATTAGTTTCAAGTTGGTTCTGTTCAAAAAGGTTTCAAGGCACAAATGCTCAAATGGTTTCATGGGTTGAAGGTACCAAATGGTTTCAAAACCATTTAAGACCAAACAGTCTCAGACCTAGAATGCCCTAACGGTTTCAAATTTGTTTGGAGGTCAAACGGTTTCAAAATTGTTTGAAGGTCAAAAAGGGGCAAAACCGTTTAGAGGTTCAAGGTATCCCAAAACCGTTTGGAGACTCAAGGTTATAAAATATTAATTGATTCCATGTTTGATAATGATGATTATCAAAGATAAGTACAGTGATTGAAACCCTAAGGTACTTAGGTGATTAGTACATCTAAAGTGGTTAACCTTTAATGTTATGGAAGCAATATCTTCATACACTAAGCTAACCCTAAGTGTGTATACCTAAATTAGGAGTTGACCTAATCTAATTAAGTTTGAAGTGATCAACATCCTAGAGAGGATGAGAGAGAGAGGAATCCATACATGTATGATAATCATGTAATGGTTAAGCGTCAATACTTTCAACATGAATAAAATGTGTAATTAGGGTATGATTCTTGATAAAGAGATCATGAAACCCTAATTGAGAAGGTTGATGAACCCTAACCCTAATTGAGGGCATTAATAGGTGTAACCCTAATCTAGGGTAATGATGAAATCCTAAATAAGGGTGATGACATGTGAAACCCTAATTGAGGGTGATGTCATGTGAAACCCTAATTAAGGGTGATGTCATATGAAACCCTAAATAAGGGTGATGATATGTGAAACCCTAATTGAGGGTGATGTCATATGAAACCCTAAATAAGGATGATGATATGTGAAACCCTAATCAAGGGTGATGTCAAGTGAAACCCTAATACAGAGATGTTATTTAAAACCCTAATCAAGGGTGATGTTAAAGTGAAACCCTAATGCAATGATGTGATGTGAATCTCTAACCTAAGGTGATGTTATGTAATGAGATGTGAAAACTTGATATGAAATCCTAACCCTGATGAAGGGTAGAGGTATGTGAAATCCTAATTTTGGGATATAGTGTATGAAACCCTAATCTTGGGCAATATGATGATAGACCATAACCCTAAATTGGGTAATGGGATGAGTATTCCTAATTGACATGAATTGGAAAATCCTAACTCTAATGAGGGAATAGTGATGCTACTCTTACATTGCATAGTGCTGATATGAAATTCATATAACTGTTATCATGTGCACTAATCATGTAGGTATCATGAGATGTTAGACATAGCCAGGTATGAGTTATGATGTTTTATTATTGGGATTGTTTTATGGGCCTTGTGAGCCATATTATGCTTTGTTGCCTAGTAAGAGGTAACAAGAGATTAATGGGCTTTAAGAGCCATGTGAAATACCTGTATTGCAAAGTATCATGTTTATCTTGGTCAGATGACCTGAAGGTGTTAGTTACCTAATAAGTGGTAACAAGTGTTCTTGATGGATTGAGGGTTTGAATACCCATATTCCATAATCATGATGATGAGATGTTAAGGGATGAGAATGCCTCTGATGTGACAAGGGATTGAGATCCCAATGTTTTATAAAAGCTTTAAAAAGGACCTGATAGAAGTAGTACTCATTCTTTGTAGCATTTGTTATAATGAATTATATTTTGAAAACATGATTGATGCTAAAAGAATATGGCAATGTACTTAATTAATCAAGTGAAATCTTATAATGTAGAGCCCTGACCATAGATCCATCATCGTCAATAATTGGTGATGGTGAAACAGGTTTTCCTACGGGAACTCTTGGAGGGCATACTATTGAGTATGTGGGGGTTATGGGCACAAATATCCTTACGCCCTAATGGAGGAATTGATGTGAGGTAAACATTAAATCTCTCAATCCTTCATTATATATGTTGGGATGGATGTATCACTAATCTCCCGAATGCTGGGATGGATGTATCACTAATCTCTCGATGATGTTAATACCGGATCGATGTGAGATAAATATGAAAAATCTCTCGATTGTGAAGAAAGTACAACTGCCACTATAACTCTATAGTGAAGTTTCCAGTATACCCTGGAAAGCTATTTAGCAGACACACAAGATGTCCTGCATTTGGTCCTCACACTAACTGAGGAAGATGAGGTCATGGGAATCCGACTCTTCCTTGACCTATGTATGGTACCGATTTCGATTTCGCAATGGTCAGTTGGAGAATGAGCGGTATACCTCATCTCCTCAGGGCTTAAGTATGATTGTAAAATGTAATCAGCCGTGTAGCATATTTGCTTAAGGTTGAAATATGAGAATTAATGGTTGATGTTACTTTGTTTAGTATATCTTAGATGGATAAATGGTATACATGTTCTTCATATTCCTTATTGGATAACTGACATATTGCTTTACCAAGATACAAGCTAAAATAATTTGAAGAAGAACATTGCACTAATACTCTTAGATAATTGATTTATCTACTGATTAATACTTATGATTCTTCTGCTCAGTTTTCTTCCATTAATTGCAATAATAATATTTCTGGCGGAGGGTTATATCTCTCACTGGGACAATTTCAATTGTCTCACCCCCGTGGGATCCAACTTTTTAGGTAGACGCAAAAGAAGTAGAAACCCTATAGCGGGTGAAGAACAGCAGCAGCAGCAGGGACAACAGTGACATCCAGGTGGAGACATTGGTTGTCATGTTTTTATATAGAGTCCTATGTGTCGTCTCTGTACTCTCAGGTCCTCGGAGTCAGTAATTAGTTTAATAAATAGATCTGAGATTTTGGCTTGATGCCTCAATGTTTTTATGCTACCTATGTACAGTTTTAACAGGGCAGTTGATGTATGTGATCCTCGAGAAGGAATGGTACAAGACATGTACTTGTGAACCAGAATGTAATAGAATTACTTTGGTTCTTTTTGAAAGATTTTTCCATTTTATGGATCTCTTTGTAAAAAGTTTTAATTTTTTGTGATTTTAGTAATACGCTGCTAACGAATGCTTCTGCTTAAGTAAATCATGTTTATGTGATTTGGATGCCACAGTAACTCCTTAGGAAATACGTCTGAGAAGTCCTTCACCACATCTAGGTGGTCAAGAGAAGGAGGTGTATCCTCGAGGACTATAGAGGCTGAGAAAGATCTACACCCTTGCAAGACTAGCTTTTTAGCTTTGATGGTGGAGATAACAAATTTCCGATCATCTCACTTCCTACCCTTGACACACAATCTTCCGTCAACATGATGTGACAAACTAATCTTTGATTCTTCACAAAACAAAATAGCTTTGTACCTTTTCAACTAATCCATTCCCAGGATGACATCGAAGACGGTCATATCGAGCAAGATGAAATCTGAGGGAAACATTATACCAGATATACAGAGGTCCATGGTTAGAGTTTTGAGATATGAAGAGTAAATCTTACCACTAGGGTTTTTTACATGTAATATATGATCCATATACTCAGATTCTATTTCTAACATAGAAGCAAGCTGACATGATATGAAGGTATTGGATGAGCCAGAATCAAACAGTGCCTTTATAGGATTCATATTAAGATGCAAGGTACCTTCAATAACTTCATTATCTTCACCTGCTTCCTAAGCATTGAGAGCAAACACTCTCCCATTCTGCCCCTCCACTGGCGGTCACCTCGGGTTCTAGTTGTTGTTGTTGTTATTATTCCACAGAGGTAGATTCTACCTTGGCTGTTGTAGTTGCTGGGCATTATTCTATCCCTACTGGAAATGGGAGCAGAGTGGTCAGATATGCCCAACTTGGCCACACTCATGGCAGGTCAGAGGAGGCAAGTTGTCTCTACGAGCAGGTACATTGTTGACAGGGCATCTCACTAGAGGATGGTGGCGAGAGCACCTATTGCACCGATCACGTCTGTGATTCTCATTCTGGGTAGGGTTCTTCCTCTTGTTGTTGTTGTAGCCATTAATGTGTCCATAGGATTGGAATCATGGGTAGGAGTCGATGACCAGGGACTTATCCACCAACCACTGGAAGGTGAGTGGAAGCTGCAGAACAAGACTTTGGCCCCCTGGTAGTTCAGGCCCTCTAAGAACAATGTTGCCCTTCTCTCAGCTCCAAGGTCAGTGGCATAGCATTCTAAAAATAGGAACCATTGGATGTAGTCGACCACACTCATGCTTCCCTGCCTGAGGCTGTAGAACTCAGCTTCTTTCTTCCTTAAGAAGGAGGGATAGATGTACTTCTCCCTGAAGAGCTTCAGGAACTGGTCCCACTCCATGGTAGAGGTGTCTCGAGTGCGGGCGACACCATTCCACCAGACATGTGCCGGTCCATCCATCACATACGTCGCAAACCAAACCTTCTAGTGAGGAGGGCATGTCATACCCTCAAAGATGTGATCCAAAGCCAACACCCAGTCATCAGCTTTATCCACCATGTTGTGTTCACTTTCACCCTTGAAGTAGGGTGGCTGCATCTTTATGAAGTCAGTGAGGGTGAACTCCCTCGACTTGTTGGCATTGGCGGCCACTGTGCAGAGCTGCCCCATCATTGTGGAGAGCAACTAGTGTAGCATTTCCAGCTCTTTCTCTGGTGTGAAGGCAGGGTGCCCAAAGTAGTAGGGTTGACCACACTATGGTCGGAAGGAGTCACAAGAGTGTTTCCCACATTGGAGTCATCAGGGTTTGACTCCTTTCCCGTGTTCCTACTATCGAACAAGTCACCTATCCTAAAATCTAGGGTTAACATATTAAGTTCCCAGGAGTATTTGAATCATAGATGAGAAAAGAACAGAAGCATAGACGAGAAAAGAATATCTAGAATGCTATTGCCTAAAAGCATACTATTTTGGGCAATTCGTATCAGCTCAGGCCATGCCGGCATCATATGGGCATGGGAGTCCTCACAAACCAAGCTAGTGGTGCGGGGGAAAATATTTCTAGCCCCCAAAACCCTGATCCATTCTAGACATCTTTGCTTCAACTTCATGTCCTAATAGTTGCCAACTTGGCTCTGACACCATGCTATAAAGAGGCGAGATCACCTCCTTACTAATATTTAAAGGAAGTACAAAACATCCATCTTTTTAGAAAGACAAAAGATATTGAGGGATGCATGTATAATATTCCAAGTAAATAAGCATGCACCAGATACATTATAAAATGTCAATAGTAGTGGAAATAAAAGTACTAAGCCTATTACATGGCTTTCATTGTTCATTACATGATTGTTCCCAAAAGAAAAAGGTAAGAGAAAAGGATCTAGCTATAGCAACCTAGACATCCTTTCAGATAGCTTGAGATCTACTCCTGATATGACTTCCTTCAAACTTGTCCTTTTCCTTGCTCAACACTAGCACCTGGGTGGTTGGGAAAGCACCCAGCAAAAGGGGAAAGAAAACAAGGTATGTGTCACAAAATGAGTCTAGGATAACAAGATAAGTAAAGCAAATAGGAACAAGCTAGGGTTCATCATAAGATGAAGATAACAAGAGTATGAGGCTATATTCAAAAGAAACTTGTCATTAACAATTATATTAAAAAGGATTTGCATGTAAGATAATTATGTCTACCTAACTAAGTAGGGTTGAGGAACCTACCCGACCTCTAACCTATAGGTGAGGGGAGAATAAGACATTCCTAGTCACCTACAAAATTATATAGGGGAGAACAAAAACATTCCCCAAGACGATTAAATACATGCCCTCTGTGGGTGGTTGTACATAAGTACCGCTACTTTAAATTAAATAGAACATAAATCTACATGCTAGAAATGTAGTCATGTCAAGAGTAGTCATAATATTCTATAAGCATGGCAGTGGGGTATGAGACCCAAACAAGAAGAAATTATAATCTGGTTTGAGGCATGAACAACAAGGATTCAAGAATAGAAGATTTAGGGTTCATTTAAGCCTCGTTATGGAAATATAGGGTTTTTCT
Organism: Alisma plantago-aquatica; assembly: GCA_963693085.1. Classification (NCBI taxonomy): domain Eukaryota; kingdom Viridiplantae; phylum Streptophyta; class Magnoliopsida; order Alismatales; family Alismataceae; genus Alisma; species Alisma plantago-aquatica. The sequence goes on along the minus strand of OY856414.1, from coordinate 525,711,348 downwards.
GCAATTATCCTAACATAGGGTGTAAGGAATGCACATACCTCTCTTACTTATATCAATTACTAACTTTCACCACTTAATTGAGTCCAAGTTCCACTTTGCCTATTTTCAATGTATTAAGTGCACATTAATGTATAGAAACCCTAATTTCATAACTTTCTAAAAAACTCAGATTTAGAATTTGAAAATATTACCAATGAACTTATTAGGTTCTCCTGATGAAGAAAACATATTTTTATGTTAATTTTGGAGTTATGATGATTAAGATGTAATTTTTATGGATTTTATGCATCAAATTCATTTTACAAAAACCACCCTTCGTCAAACCATAAAATCAGAACTTGAAAATATATTTATTGGATAGATATTCATTTTCCAATTCCCAAACATATTTATTTGTCAAATTTGGATAATTGGATTAGAAGATATGAATTTTTCAATACTGACCAATAGGATATTGCCACATCATCAGCCAATTGAGATAATTGAAGAGAGAGGGAGAGGGAGAAAAGACCATTTGACCCAAGATTAGGTTTGAATTTGCATAGGTTACCAAACTAGAGCTTCTAGAGAAAGTAAAACAGCAAGAAACCAAAACCCTAGAAGAACATGGTAAAAAGAGATGGAAATCATCGATTTTAAACATAGAAGCATGAGTTTTAAGCATGTAGTAAGAAATATATGAGAAGGGGGTTAACAAAACTCACCTCTAAGAAGGTAAGAAGGTCCAAACAGCAAGTATCCCAAGATTAGAATGTCTGGTTGCCCCAAGACAAGCTCCTTTCTTGAGTAAAGATCACCTTCTCCACTTTAGAGGTGCAAACCCTAGCAAAAGAGCATAGGGATGAGATGTTTTAGGGTTCTAGGTGGAGTTTTACCATGGAAGGTCATGGTTCCGACCTAAAAGAAGGTTGGAGGAATAGTAATAGCATGAAAATAGGGAAGTAAAGGAGGATGCTTACTAGTTTTGGTCAAAATCACCAAGGAGGAGCTTAAGAAATCCTAAATAGAAAAATTTGGAACTCTATGAGCCTTCTTGACCAAGTTAGGCACCCTCTTTTACCTTGGGACAACAACTTCATGGCCAAACATAGAAGGAATGATTATATAAGCTAGAGGAAAGAGAAGGAGAGGATTGCTTCTTGGATTGGGAGGTGGGAAGGGGTAGGCATGGCTTTATAAAGAAGGGGGCAAGCATGAGGTGTCTATGGGACTTTCCATGTGTCCTTAGCCTAAGGCTTCATGGACATGAAAGAGGAAAGCTAATAGAGACTTATTGTATATCCAAGGTAAGTCCTAAAAGCCCATGGAGGCTTATAGGCCATCCCCACCGTCCTCCAAACAAAGAAATAATCCCATTGGTTGATAGCTTTTAAAGATAAGCTCATTTATAAAGAGGGTAATCCCTATAATGCCCTTGGAGAGAAACACCTTCAAACCAAGGTTCAACCAGGTGCCCCATGGTTCAAAATCTCGAGAATAGTAAGGGAATATCTAAGTATTAAAATTAAGGTGATAATTTGTAAAGAAAACCTTCCAATTGGGTAAATTGCATAAATGTCCAAAGTGTACCTTAAATTGCATAACTTGCACAAACAACATTCAAATCGAACCAAATTTGAAACTTAGGCTCATTTTATGTTTTCAAATCACATAAAAAAGTTAGATTAAAGTTTAGAGCACTTAACTATGGTAATTAAGCTTGCTCAATGCATTTAATCAAGGTTTAGGACCTTGCACTTCTAGCACAAATTAATATACCATTGTTCTACTAAAGTGGTGATTTTGCAATTTAGATCCTTGAATAAGATTTCACTGAGGTATTTGTGCATAAACCCTTATATTGGTACAATTAGTGAATAAATGTTCACTAAACCACTATAAATTCCACTAATTAAACATGAACGACATAAAGGACAAAGTTGAAAGGGAAACTTGGGAAAAAGGTTTACATGGAGATTACATCTAAGATTCATTATGTTACACATCACATACCTATTACATCCATATTCTATTATTTTTACCAAAACCAAACATGTCAAAAGGATCTTTCTTTCATGTCAAGACATCTCCTATCACAGATATCCCTATCTTGGAACAAAATCCAAGACCAATTGATACTTTTCAAAGTATCCATCTAAGGATCACTTCTAACCCATGCACATCAAGTGACATAAGATACACTTGACTATCACATCCTTGAAAGGAAAGATCCCAAGGAAACATACTTCTCTTATCATCACATCATCACCCAATAATTTCTTATTAAGAAGAAGGTATTATCAACTTCATTGGTTATTACACGAGTTTTCAACTATTCGTGTGTCATTTTAACTTGTTTTCACCTAGATTTCCTTGCCATTAACATAGGAACTGTAAAGATGATTACATGTTACTACTCCTTTCTTTAATTATTTCTCTTCAAGTTCATGAACATTTCCTTATTTTACCACACTTTTCATCTTCGTATCATGAAAAGGATCATTATTCTTTACATATTCTTTATTAAGCAGAGATCATCTCCCTTGTTCCCTTCCACATATCATGAGGATCACACTTTACATCTTTTCATCTTCATGGGTTGGTCTGAGATTAACTCACATTCCATCTTATTTATTTATCATTCGTTCTTATTTGTCTTCTCAGTTCATCCTTGTTTTAGGAATTCTCTCCATCTTATGTAAATTCTACACCTTGAATTACTTTATTAGCACAAGTTCATCTGTCTTTTCTTCATACATTTCTTAAAATCACAGCTTCAAGAACGTCTCTTATCATATTCACACTTAGATTTAGATTTCACGGAGCTATATTTTTCTCTTTTAATCACTAAACATTCAAGTTTTAGTGAATTATGATGCAATTCTTATCTCTTTTTATAATATGATGGAGGTATTAGCTTCATGATTCCTGATTTTTAAGCTCTTTAGATTGTTCCAAAATAAGTACTTGATCAGATTAATCAAAGAGAAATCAATCTAAGAGTTCCATACTTACCTTTTCTTCAACATTTGAATACCTGGCCAGGGTACTCAAGTACTGAGATTAGGTTGTATGCACCATATTTTATACCATGTTCTTATCTTAGACACCATCCTAATCCTAGTCCTAGTGTCCCTGTAGACTCAGCGAACCTAGAGCTCTGATACCACCAAAAGTGACACCCTTTGCCACACAAAGTGAGATTACTGAAAACTTAAAATGCGATCAACCATTAACAGTGGATTACTGAAAATCATAGGAAATTAAAATAGATTTGCAACAAGCACCATGAGATGAAATTTATTACATAAGAGTTAATACTTGCATTTCATAACATATATTCAAGGTGCTACATCATCATATTCCAATCAGCATGTTACATAAGTTAATAGTTCCACATGTATATACATATCACCAAAGGCACACAAGACAAAAACCACATATTGATCATCATGTCTACAAAACATATCAAGAATACCCCCAAGGACCTGAGTGTATAGGGACGCCACATAGGAATCTATTACTAGACAATATCCATATACCATGATCCACTAGGCATAGTTCTTTTTCATATATATATATATATATACATATATATATATATACATATATATATATATCCTCAACTCTCTGATCTTTATCTTGACATGCACGTCCACCTAAAAGATTTTTAACCAACGGGGTGAGACAAAAGTCCCAACGAGAGATATAACTCTCCACCAACTCTATTATTATCATAGATAACTAAATAGATAGATTAACATACTAAGCAGGTTTAACAGAATTAAGTAAATGACATATACCTCATGAATAAAGTAAATAGGGTAGTAATGCGCTTTTCTTTGAGAAGTAGAATAATTAATAATTTAAAAAAGAATACGAAGAACATGTATAACTGTTATAAACTAAACTATATAAAAGCAAGGCAAGGATTCAACCAATGTTCTCGTATTTGATGATCCTCAACGAATATGCTACATGGTTGTTTACGAGTTTATTATGCCTTGAGGATTTAAGTCGTACCACCCAAATCCAACCAACCACTGCTAAGTCGAAATCAGTGCCATACAAGGTCTAGTAGAAGAGTCAAAATCCACAACCTCACCACCTCGGTCAATACGAGTGAACCTGCAGTGACATCATGAGTCAATTGCTTCCAGTGACATATAGTCCCACTGTGCAAACCTACCCCGCCTTGGTATAGGTCACGACGCTAATGAAACTGAGCTATGACCCACAACCTCTCTCTTTCCAGGGTATGGCCCACAACCAATCTTGTATCACATATCACTGAGCTATGGGCCGAAGCCGCACTCTTTCCAGAGTATGTCCCACTACCAATCCTATATCACATATCTTGAGGCATGATCTGAGGCTCATGAATGGCCATTTTCACCCTCGATTGCTTGATATTAGGGTACCAAGCATCCCCACATACTCAACAGTATGCACTCTGAGTTTGCCTAGTAGTTACTCATTTCACCATCTAGTAAATGCTGACACTAAATGGATCTATGGCATGGGGCAAGATACATGATTAGATTCCACTGATTAATTAGACCAATTAAAGTGTCTTTTAGCATCAATCAAGGTACAACAGACAAACCATAAACAAATCCTTCAAAAGAAAGGGGCATAGTATTACAACACTAGATATCATCTTTTAAACTATAAATGGATTCCCATCATCTCATAACACTGTATCACTGCCATCCACAAGACTATCATCATCAACATATTATCTTGGGATATCAATCCCTCATTCCAGTACCGGAGGATATGACCTCAACTAGGCACTAAACATTTTCTAGGTCCTAAGACCAATCACATTACACTTGTGATTCATGGTTACCTCATCATGCTACGTTGGACATATAAGCATTACTTATACCAATCATCATTGGTTCCATATCACATATACATACCATAGCAATCATTAGCTATCACATTTAGAGAGAGATGATACATTTCAATCACATCAAATACCTTTAAATAAGCAAGCAATGCATCATAAGTTCTCTAATTTAGGATTAGGCTTCATGCTTATTCCTCATAGGGTTCTTAAGCATCATTCTATCTCAAATCCTTAAATTTCACTACCTCCAATATGTTGGAGTGTATGAGGTTAAGAATTAGACAATGTAACCTAGTATGCACATTCACATATTCATACTTTCCATGTTCCCTTATCGAGGCTTATATCCAATACTTGATATTATTTAACCACCTTCATAATATTCATTAATTATAACACCCCATTAACTCAGAAGGTTAAAGTCATGCAATTTAAGAGAAAGAGAGTACAATATCATGCTTTTTTTCATACATCAATGACATGAAATGCTTTCCACATATAGACGATTAGGGTTTTACCTCATGGTTACATCACCCACCCTAATCACACCAATTCCCACCTTTTTGAAACTGATTTAGGTTGAACAACACTAGTTAGATATGCATAGATTATCGTGTCATCAACACTAAGCATCCCCATAGAATACATGTACATATGTATGACAACCCTTCATTATGTAAACATGTTGACCATGCACTATTCATGATGTTTCATCATTTTGTGACCCATATGTTATTACCCTTCAAAAGTTATTAACCACATATCATACTGAGGAAAGAAAAAACCTTAGATTACATATCCAGAGGATTTTATGTCAAATTGTACACAAGGCACTTATTAGATCTTTAGACTAGTTTAAATGATTTCTACGCAAATGTTGTCACCTTTTATCCCAACTAGGGTTATCATCACCATCTTAAATATTCACATAGTTGTATCATCAACCTCACTTCAAAAGTTAAGATTACATGAAAAGGAAATATAGTAGACACTTGTCATGGATTATAAACTTTCATTAAGATAAGAAAATGAGTCATATTCTTCCATGATTAAGGTTACCATATGGATACTCAACCATTTAACTCTACATCCATTACTTCCCACATTGTTGGAGAGTTTAGGGATAAGCTATTTAGTTAAGGATGGACCACCAATAGTAACATCATCCTATGGTGAACTAGGTTTAGAAGAAGTAATTAATATTGATCATACATTATCCAAAATAACACTCTTCCATATTATGCATTTCTCATATGTGTACATCATATGGTAACCGAGCATACCCTTCAATCCTCATCGTGTGATATCGATTACACCTCATCCACATGTGTCGGCTTGACCACATCATGATGTGTCAGGTTAACACATCTAGATGTGTCGAGTGAGCTCATCCAAGGGTATCGGTTTAGACCATCTTGTGGTGTATCGGTTAGCCACACTTGAGGTATATCAGTTAGGGTGTCGACTTATTATCACCATAACATGTCAACTACCTTTATGCAAGGGACAAGGGTTAACCTTACTAGGATGTTTCAGTTTAACCCTACTTGAAAGGGTGTCAGGTTAACCACATGTGAGGTGTATCAGGAAACCTTACTTGAAAGGGAGACGGGCAACCCTAAGTGTGTCGGGCACCCTTTGTGTGACGAGTTGTTAGGGTTAGGGTTTGCCATTACGACCTCTTACTCAAAAAAGGCGTCACGGTTTGACGCTTCAACTCAAGACACCCTCCTAGTCATGACAGGCTAGCACCCTCAAAGCATATCATTCTAAGGTGTCAAGCATATCGATCTAGCTCTTCTAGGGCATGATGGTTGAACCCCTCCAGGGCATGACGGGCTAGCACCCTCAAGGCATGTCAGTTTAGTAAACATATCAGTTTAGGCACCACAAGTCATGATGACCACCAACAACATAGTGTATGTGTCGACTTTGTCATCTTCAACCTTAGGAATATCAGACACTAGTCCATCTATTGTCATGCCAAGAAGATGTAAGACATGGACAACAACTTAAATGAAATTCCTTCACCAAAAAAGATCTCAAAACCACCAAAACTGCTAGCATATATGAGATAAACGATCTAGAGATGAGAAACAACATAAACACATGAAAGAGGGGAAATAAAAAAGGAGGTTAAGAGTTATATAACCCACCTCAAGAAGGTCGTCTTCAAGGGTTCAAGCTCCATGATCAAAGCTCCAAAGCACACGTTCTCAAGGTGGAAGATAGTCCATCAAGAGTCCCAACTCGACCTCAACATCACCTCAAGAAAGAATGTACCAAGGTTATGATAGCTCAAGAAGAAAGGAAAGAGAGAGAACCACATTTTAATCATTCTTCATCCATAGTATGATCCATGACCGAGAGAGGAAAAAGAAGATAAAGAAGAGAGCTCAAAGAAATTGCCATCAAAGAAACATAACTCACCAAGATGGAAGTTAAACCAAGAATCACCATGAGCAAGGAACTCAACCTCCAAAGCTACGTGGAGACTTCCTATAGATCCATAAGCTCCCAATCTCATCCACCAATAAGAGGAACAAGAATGCATGAAAGGGTTTACTTGTGTGAAGAAGGAGGGGGTTATATACTTGAGGGAAGGAAGAGAGATCAAAAGAGAGGTGTCATCACCTTAAGAGTCTAGGTGATACTTGTCCATGAAAAAGGGGCCACATGCAACAACATGCAAGACATGGTGATATGATATAGGTTAGATCTTTCCCTCTTGGTCCCCTACCAAGAGTGTAAGGAGTGAGACCCGATAGAGGGCCCACTCAATGGTAAAAAAACATGAGCCATGAAATAATTAAGCAGCGGAAAACATAACTATTTACAAAGTTACAAAATGTTCTCATGTACATAACTTTCTCACCCTAAGGGTGGTATATAAAAAAAAGAAAAGATTACACCTATTCACACATATGCCCATATGCAGAGGGTAACAAGGCTATCCCAATTTGTCCTCGTGTCCACCAATTAGCTCACAGTCATCCTGAGTCTCTTCCTTGTAAAGCACCTACACCTGGGTGGAGGGAACACCCAAAAGAATAGGAAAACAAGGTATAAATCAGCAAAATCTGAGTATGTACGTTAAAAGATTAACTAGGACATTAAAAAGTAAAGTAATATGTTCCCATCAAAGGAGGATCACAAAAGCTAGGTAAGTTTCAATGAGAAGTAACAAGAGAAAGAATTTCCAAAAGAATGAGGCATATAAATAAACAAGTGAAATAACAGATCTTGCCATTATCGATCATCAGTATCACAATAAATATTTGCATGCAGATATATTTGACTAAAGTAACTATAATAGGGCCAAGACACCACTGAGTCGTTGACCTAAGTAAAAATGGGTGGAAGTAGCGCACCCTAGGCGGAAGTAGCACGCCTCTGTATATAAAAAGGTGGAAGTAGCACACCCCGGGAGGAAGTAGTGCGCCCTAATGGTTACACATAAGCGTCTACGATAGTTAAACTAGTCAAATTATCTAACATGCATAAATAGAGTGGCAAGATATACCTTTCACAAGCATGTGGCCTGATTTAAGCACAATCGCAGATGGGGTCATTAACCCAATTCAATATGATAATAATTTCAAAAGAATAATAAATCCAACTGAAAGTATATGAAATGTCCAACAAATGGAATAAGAGCAAGTATTTCAAAAGATGCCTCATTATGGGAAAATTTAATCACATAAATGCCCAGTTATAAATAGGGAGGAGTACATACCTTTGGTCTAGTTTAAGTCAATTAAATGGTAACCTAGTTCTGAACCAAGATTAATACCGCCACCTAAGGATAAAAAGGTACTTAGAGTAAATATTAAATCTTAAACAATTACTTAACTTACTAAAACACTCTCCTTGAGATCTTTGACTCGGGTCTTGCTACCAATGTCAATAGTTCGGAAGACTCTACCTGTTTCAGAAGAACGTACTCCCGCACGCATATAAATCTCTGATTTAAAGTCGAGTAAACCTTGTCTTACTAAGACAAAGCAATTATTGTAGTTCTCCAAAAGTCACCAAACTGTGTTTGTTCGTACTAACATACTACGTTAGACTAATTGAATTAGCAATTGCTAACAACTATTGCGTCTCTGATCTCCGAAAACAACTCACAATCAGGCAATCCGTTTTCAAATAAAACAAAAGGAAATATGTGTATTTGGTAGTCCGTGATCAGTAAGGTCCCAATACACAAAAGCATGACCAATTACCCAATTCTGCTAATCACCGAGGTATTAAGTTAGATAAGAAAACATCAATTCTTTCTAGTTTCAAACCTCAGCGTCATTCATGCGGGTTGTTATTCAAACGAAAGGATTTGTGCCCCTTACATGCATTCGTCACTGGAGGACTCATCACGCAGGTGAGCGATACCCCTGCAGGTTCCCTGGTGTCACGATCACTGCAGTGGGTCTCTTCTTGGTCGGTAATCGAAGGAAACCATAGTGGAGAACAACCCCAAAACTCCAATCGGAAAGGTTAACCACGAAAGCAAAAGTAGAATACATCAGGTCATGCCCAGGATTGAAACCTCGTCCTGCGAGCTCCCTGACTTTTCTTCCCTGGATATGACTTCAGCTGTTCAGGAGGCAAAGGAGATCCTTGACCTTGTTGGTGTCAGGGCGAACAGGGAAGTACAGGTTGCGGAGGAAATGAACCAATGGAACATACCCCACAGTCACCCAGCCCTTACGGCTCACAGGGAGTGAATAAGTGGAACCAAGTAGGGTACCACAGTCAGAATTCCAACGGAAACGAGACTAAATAATGGGAAGCAAGAACCTCTCAAGCGGAGAACCAGGAAAAGGAAATCGAATCACGGGCAGAAGGAAGCCAAGGTGAACAATTGCGTTGTGCGATACAAACTAAATTCGCAGACCAGAGTCCCACAGTCCTTCGTCGACCAGGGAGTCGAGACCAACCTAGAGAAAACCGTATATATGGAACGAAAGCTCAAGGGACCGAGATGGCTCCTTTACCTCTAATTAGGCCGAGAACCAACATGGCGACACTCCCCACTCGAAACTCGCCGGAGGAGATTTTGGCGGTGGTTGCGGATGCGGCAACGTTCAGGAGATTTAGGATGTGGGGAGTGCTGGAGGAGCGTTCTTATGACTTCAGCAGATGAAATAGCGGTGCCGAGATGTAGAGATGGGTTTTTGCGGATCACCTCAGACAGAGATGGGGGTATCCATCAAGAGGGGTTTCGTACGTTTAGCGAATGTGGTGCCTTAGGCCTCATTTTAGAGTTCTCCAAGACCGTTTCGTTACCTCAAGGCGTTTCTGGTGCTAACACAAGGAATGAAGGCTTGGAGTGAAGATGCTCGGAGGAAAAGAATCGGTAACGGCTGCTCCCAGGAAGAGGGAAACGAAGACGGGGCCTTGTTTCCATCTTCAAAGCGTTTTGTTAAATTAAAATCACAATAAACGACTTTGGGTCGAATAAGCATGATCATTAAAATCTACACATTAATACCACTCCATATATCTTTTTCAATACAAATAAAGGGTGAAATCAACCTCCTTTGTCTCCTAATTCCAAGGGCTGTTTATTTACACCAACAATGAACATATTTTCAATCTCAAAGTCTATTTTTATTTGTTAGTCGCTAAAACACATATATGGTGTTTAATTAGTCTAAGGAATCGACATTACATTTTCCTTTTTTTTTAATTAATATTGGCTCTTGATATTTTCTCCCTTCTAGTCTCTCTTCCTCGAAAGGGATATTACATCGATCTTGACCCCACATCTATGATTAAGACTGGTAATACCAAAATATGTGAAATTAAATCTAAAATTTTGTTGAGTCACATAAAGTCGAAATACTATGATAAATTATTTCAACGTCAAGGATAATTACTCATAGTAATTTAGGGAAGGAATAAAATTTAAGTTATTAAGAAAAAGGAAATGGAATTAGATACCTAGATTTGAGTTCGTTACAAAGAGCATGGCTTCACTAACCTGATACCATATCCGCACACACTCACAAACCGATACACCATAACCTACATACTCACAAATTGATATACACCCTTCCAACTCCTCCAAACCAATATGCATGTCCTCCTACACACTCACCTACCCAAGATGCTTCCCCACACAACTTCTCAAACCAATACACAACCTCTCCATGGTTCTCTAACCTGAGATACTACACCTAAGTGCAAAACACACCTCACTCATGAGCTCTATATATCACCAAAGATGTTACCACACAACTAAGACCCAAAAAAGGTGCCCATATCTCTCTCTGGTCTAGATGGTGCCAAGAGAGGGAAGGAACACTCTAGAGATGGTAAATTGCATGTTAACCCTTTTTACTTTGGTTAAATTGCAATTTACACCAAAACTAGCACATAAAGCATATGCATCATCCACACATGCTCAACTTGATACTTAAGCTCTCCACAAGGCACCCCAAAGCATCATTTTCTCTATCATGATGCTAAAGAACTAAGGAAAAACCCATCATGTGACATATGGAAAGATAACCCCTCATCTTGGATAAATTGCACTCTGGTCCAAAACAAGCAAACATTGCTAAAAAAATGTCCAAACTGAACCAAACTTGAAACATAAGGGGGTCACATGATTAAAAAACACCTCAAAGGATTAGATCAAAGTTCTAAGCTACTTACTTAAGTAAAATAAACATGATTAGTCCCAAACCCAGGTCAGGGTCCTTATAAGTCATAAACCCCTAACAAGGATTTCACCCCCGAAATCCCAGGCAGAGGGATATGGATGTTACACATGCATCACAGCTTCAAACTTCCATAAAGCCACTTTACGATAGGGTGATGTTATAAGACTTGACCATAATACTCTTCCTCCATCCAAGGTCAACATAGGATATTTCACATAAGACACAAACTCAACTATTCATTCCACTATTGGCTGCAAAGTCAACTCTATGTCAGGTAACACTTTCTTAGTTGTCGGAGAAGCACTATACATACTTATCCAACTTAGGTATCAACTCTTTCTTATGTATCATCTTCTCAACTTAAAACATAATATGATAAGATTCTCAAACTTGGAGGTTTACCATACACTTCTCAAACCTCAGCATGTCTCTTCTAAAGAAAGACTAGAGATGCATTTTGTTGCTTACTTGGGACTACAACATATACCATGCTTCCTATGTGCTACTCTGATATGTTGAATCAACACTAGTCTTAATTTTACTAACTATCCTACCAACATACTCACTCTCAGCTATACATTCTCTTGTCATAAGAAGAGGCCACTTATCCAAGGAAAACTTTCTCAGAAGTAACTCAAGATGTTATATGTCACCTTAACTAACCTAGACAGGGATTGAAAACCCTACTTATTCATCTATAGCCAATGAACAATCTTCTTGGAACCTTTCTTAATTGCCAACTTGATAGGAGTAATCCAATGGATTATACTCAACCTGATGAACTTTTCCCAAGACGATCTTACAACTGTCTCTTCAACTTATGCATCCTTGTCGATGTTACATTTATGCAGAGCATAAACCCCTAACACGTGATATCCATACTATAGGTTGGGTACTTGTAACCAGATTGATCCCAAATTCCATCTTTCTAGGTAGTCAAATACCTAATCATCCTATCAAGAGACATGTTCTCACTCTCCCATAAAATTGGCACTGCTTGGATACTAGGATTCCTTACCTTGGTATCAATCAAATGTGTTAGATACACATCATGTCCCTATCACATCCATCTTCTATTGTTTTACCAAAACTAAACATATCAAAAGAATCTTTCTTTCATCTCAAGACATATCCTATCACACATATCCCTATCTTGGAACAAAATCCAAGGCCAACTGATACTTTTCAAAGTATCCATCTAAGGATCACTTCTAACCCATTCACATCAAGTGACATAAGACCCACTTGACTGCCATGTCCTTGAAAGGAAAGAACCCAAGGGAACATACTTCTCTTATCACCACATGATCACCCATGAAATTCTTATTAAGAAGAAGGTATTATCAACTTCCTTCGTTATAACACGAGTTTTCAACTGTTCATGTGTCATTTTAACTTGTTTTTACCTAGGTTTCCTTGCCATTAGCATAGGAACTATAAAGATGATTACATGTTACTACTCTTTCTTTAATTATTTCTCTTTAGGTTCATGAACATTTCCTTGTTTTACCACACTTTTCATCTTTATATCATGAAAGTATCATTATTCTTTACATAGTCTTTATTAAGCATGGTTTGTCTCCCTTGTTCCCTTCCACATATCATGAGGATTGCACTTTACATCTTTTCATATTCACGGGCTGGTCTGAGATTAACTCAAGCTCCATCTTATTTATTTATCATTTGTTCTTATTTGTCTTCTCATTTCATCCTTGTTTCTGGAATTATCTCCATCTTATGTGAATTTTACACCTTGACTTACTTTATTATCACAAGTTCATCTATCTTTTCTTCATACATTTCTTAAAATCATAGCTTCATGAACGTATCTTATCATATTCACACTTAGATTTAGGTTTCATGGAGCTCTATTTTTCTCTTTTAGTCAGCAAACATTCAAGTTTTAGTTAATTATGGTGCAGTTCTTATCTCTTTTTGTAGTATGATGGAGGTATTAACTTCATGATTCCTGATTGTTATGATCTTTAGATTGTTCCAAAATGACTACTTGATCAAAGTAATCAAAGAGAAATAAATCTAAGAGTTCCATACTTACCTTTTCTTCAACATTTGAATACCTGCCAGGGTACTCAAGTACTAAGATTAGGCAGTATGCACCATATTTTATACAATGTTCTTATCTTAGACACCATCCTAATCCTAGTCCTAGTGTCCCTATAGACTCAATGAAGCTAGAGATATGATACCACCAAATGTGACACCCTGTGCCACACAAAGAGAGATTACTCAAAACTTAAACCACGATCAACCATTAATAGTGGATTACCAAAAATCACATGAAATTAAAATTGATTTGCAACAAGCACTATGAGATGAGATTTATTACACAACATTCAATACTTGCATTTCATAACATATATTCAAGGTGCTACATCATCATACTCCAATCAATCTGTTACATAAGTTAGTAGTTGCACATGTATATACATATCATCAAAGGCACACAAGCCAAAAACCATGTACCGATTATCATTTCTACAAAACACATTGAGAATACCTAACGAACCTGAGTATATAGGGACGACACGTAGGACTCTATTACTAGACACTATCCATATACCATGATCCACCAGGTGTAGTTCCTCTTCATATATATATCCTCAGCTATCTGATCTTTAGCTTGGTATGCACGTCCACCTAAAAGATTTTTAACTAACAGGGTGAGACAAAAGTCCCAACGAGAGATATAATTCTCCGCCAACTCTATTATTACCACAAATAACTAAATAGATAGATTAACATACTAAGCAGGTTGAATAGAATTTAAAATGACATATACCTCATGAATGAAGTAAATAGGGAACTAATATGCACTTGTCACTGAGTAGTAGAACAATTAATAATTTAAAAAGGAATATGAAGAACATGTATAACTCTTATAAACTAAACAATATAAAAGCAAGGCAAGGCTTCAACTAATGTTCTCATATTTGATCCTCAAGGAATATGCTACACTATTGTTTAAGAGTTAATTATGCCCTGAGGATTTGAGTCGTACCACCAAATCCAACCGACCATTTCTAAGTCAAAATAAGTTCCATACAAGGTCTAGTGGAAGAGTCGGAATCCACAACCTCACCCCCTCAGTCGGTACAAGTGAACCTGCAATGACATCATGAGTCAACTACTTCCAGTGACATACAATCCAGTTGTGCAAACCTAGCCTTCCTTGGTACAAAATACGGCGCTAGTGAAACTAAGCTACGTCCCGTAGCCGCACTCTTTCGAGGGTATGGCCCGCAACCAATCCTATATCACATATGACTAAGCTACGACCTAAAGCTACACTCTTTCTAGGGTATGGCTCACAACCAATCCTGTATCACATATCCTAAGGCATGATTTGAGGCTCACGCATGGCCAAAGTCACCCTCGATTTCTTGATATTAGGGTACCAATATGTCCCCGCATAGTCAAAAGTATGTGCTCTGAGTATCCGTAGGAGTTACTCATTTCACCATCCAACAAATGCTGACATTGAATGGATCTATGGCACAGGGAAAGCTACATGATTAGATTCCACTTGATTAATTAGACCACTTAAAGTGTCATTTAGCATCAATCAAGGTGCAACTTACAAACCATAAAAAAATCATTCAAAAGAAAGGGGCATAGTATTACAATAATAGATATCATCATTTAAACTATAAACTAATTCCCATCATCTCATAACACTGTATCACTACCATCCACAAGACTATCATCATGAACATATTATCATGTGATATCAATCTCTCATTCCATCAACTAGGCACTAAGCCTTTGCCAAGTCCTAAGACCCATCACATCACACTTGTGATTCATGGTTACCTCATCATGCTTCATTGGACATATAAGCATTACTTATACCAATCATCATTGGTTCCATATCACATATACATATCATAGCAATCATTAGCTATTACATTCATAGAGAGATGATATGTTTCAATTACATCCAATGCCTTTAAATAAAGCAAGAAATGCATCATAAGTTCCCTAATTTAAGATTAGACTTCATGCTTATTCCTCAAAGGGCTCTCAAGCATCATTATATTTCAAATCTCTGACTTTCACTACCTCCCATACGTTGGAGTGTATGAGGTTAAGAATTTGACAATATAACCAAGTATGCATATTACATATTCATACTTTCCATGTTCCCTTATCTAGGCTTATAGCCAATGCTCGATACTATTTAACCACCTTCATAGTGTTCATTAATTATAACACCCCATTAACTCACAAGGTTAAATTCATATAATTTGAGAGAAAGAGAGTACAAAAGCATGCTTTCTTTTCATACACATTGAATGACATGAAATGCTTTTCACATATAGTCGGTTAGGGTTTTACCTCATGGTTACATCACCTACCCTAATCGCACCAATTCCCACCTTTCTGAAACTGATTTAGGTTAAACAACATTAGTTAGATATTCATAGATTATTGTGTCATTAGCACTAGGTTTCATGATTGCATACATGTACATATGTATTACAACCCTGCATTATGTAAACATGTTGACAAAGCACCATTCATATTGTTTCATCATTTTGTGACCCATATGTTATTACCCTTCACAAATTATTAACCACATGTCATACTAAGGAAAGAAAAAACCTTAGATCACATATCCATAGGATTTTAAATCAAATTGTACACAAGACACTTATTAGATCATTAGACTGGTTTATATGATTTCTATGCAAATGTTGTCACCTTTTATTCCAACAGGGCTTATCACGACCATCATATATATTCACGTAGTTGTGTCATCAAAATCACTTCACAAGTTAAGATTACATTAAAATAAAATATAGTAGACAATTGTCATGGATTATAAACTTTCATTAAGATAAGCACATGAGTCATATTCTTCCATGATTAAGGTTATCATATGGATAAACCCTACATTCATTACTTCCCACATTGTTGGAGAGTTTAGGGATAAGCTCTTTAGTTAAGGATGGACCACTCATAGTAGTATCATCCTATGGTGCACTAGGTTTAGGAAAAGCAATCAATATTGATCATACATTATCCAAAACAACACTCTTCTATATTATGCATTGCTCATATGTGTACATCATTGGGTATCTGAGCATACCCTTCAACCCTCATCGTGTGATATTGATTTTACCTCATCCACATGTGTCAGCTTGACTACATCATGGCGTGTCGGGTTAACACATCTGGGTATGTTAGGTGAGCTCATCCAAGGGTATCGATTTAGACCATCTTGTGCTGTATCAGTTAACCACACATGAGGTATATCAGTTTAGCACTAATGGTGGTGGGTTGATACTTGTCATAGGGTGTCGACTTATCATAACCATAATATGTCAACTACCTCTATGCAAGGGATAAGGGTTAACCTTACTAGGACGTTTCAGTTTAACCCTACTTGAAAGGGTGTCAGGTTAGCCACAAATGAGGTGTATCAGGCAACCTTACTTGAAAGAGGGACATGCAACCCTAAGTGTGTTGAAACCCTAGGTGTAACAGGTTGTTCGGGTTAGGGTTTGCCATGATGGCCTCTTACTCAACCAAGGCATCACTGTTTGACACTCCAACTCAAGACACCCTCCTAGTCATGACGGGCTAGCATCCTCAAAGCATATCAATCTAGCTCTTCAAGGGCATGACCAATTAACTCCTCTAGGGCATGATGGGTTAGCACCCTCAAGGAATTTTGATTTAGTAAACATATCAATTTTGGCACCACAAGTCATGACGACCACCAACAACATAGTGTATGTGTCTACTTTGTCATCTTAAACCTTAGTAGGAATATCAACCACTAGTCCATCTATTGTCATGGCAAGAAGTTGTAAGACATGGGCAATGACTTAAACGAAATTTGTTCACCAACATAGTTCTCAAAATCATCAAAATTGCTAGCATATATGAGATAAGTGATCTAGAGATGAGAAACAACATAAACACTTGAAAGAGTGAAAAAAACAAAGGAGGTTAAGAGTTATATAACCCGCCTCAAGAAGGTCTTCTACAAGGGTTCAAGCTCCATGATCAAAGCTCCAAATCACACATTCTCAAGGTAGAAGATAGTCCATCAAGAGTCCCAACTCGACCTTAACATCACCTCAAGAAAGAAGGAGCCATGGTTATGATAGCTCCATAAGAAAGGAAAGAGAGAGAACCCCGTACTAATCAACCTTCATTCAAGGTATGATCCATGGCTGAGAGAGGAAGAAGAAGATGAAGAATAGACCTTAAACAAATGGCCATCAAAGAAACATAACTCACCAAGATGGAAGTTAAACTAAGAATCACCATGAGCAAGGAACTTGACCTCCTAAGATCCATGGAGACTTCCTCTATCTCCATAAGCTCCTAATCTCAGCCACCAAGAGGAGAGGAATAAGAATGGACTAAAGGGTTTACTTGTGTTAAGAAGGAGGGGGTTATATACTTGAGGGAAATAATAGAGATCAAAAGAGAGGTGTCATCACCTTAAGAGTCAAGGTGACACTTGTCCATGAAAAAGGGGACACATGCAACAACATGCAAGACATGGTGATATGATCTAGGTTAGATCTCGCCCTATTGGTCCCCTACCAAGATCATGGCTTCACTAACCTGATACCATATCCCCACACACTCACAAACTGATACACCATAACCCTACATACTCACAAATCGATATGCACCCTTCCAACTCCTCTAAAATGAGATGCATATTCTCCTACACACTCACCAGCCCAAGATGCTTCCCCACACAACTTCTCAAACCAATACACAGCCTCTCCAATGCTCACTAACCCAAGATAACACATCTAAGTGCAAAACGCACCTCACTCATGAGCTATATATATCACCAAAGATGTTACCAGACGACTAAGACCCAAACAAGGCACCCATCTCTCTCACTCCTCTAGATGGTGCCAAGAGATGGAAGGAACACTATAGATATAGTAAATTGCATGTTAACCCTTTTTTACTTTGGTTAAATTGCAATTTACACTGAAACTAGCACATAAAGCACATGCATCATCCACACAGGCTCAATTTGATACTTGAGCTCTCTATAAGGTGCCCATAGCATAATTCTATCTCCTATGATGCTAAAGCACTAAGGGCACACTCATCATGTGACATACTACAAGATAACTTTCATCTTGGGTAAATAACACTCTGGTCCAAAACAAGCAAACATTGCATAGACATTGCCCAAACAGAACCAAACTTGAAACATAAGTGTGTCGCATGATTACAAAACATCGAAAAGGATTAGATCAAAGTTCTAAGCAACTTACTTAAGAAAAATAAATATAATTAGTTCAAAACCCAGGTTAGGGTCCTTACAGAGAGGTCAATCCATGAGTAGAGACAGGTTAGAGGAAGTTATTTCATTCTGATATATCTACATCTACTTTATATCTGTTTTGGTTGACCCAAATAGGAGTTTGAGGAAGAGATGTGTTGGATGTACCCCTCTCTTTTCTCTTTGTATTTTGGGGGTGTCACAATTTGGTTTAGTGATGGTTATGGCCATAATAATGTAATTCCTTGGAGCTACAAAGAATTACTACCACCTAAGGTCCACATCATATGTAGCAACCTATTGCTGAAGAAAATCTGTGTTGGAACCAGTCCAGGTCGATCGATTCAACTCTTGAACCAATTGGTTGGCCTCTTGGTCGGTCAACTAGTGTCTTGGATCATTCGACTGGTTTCTGGTACAAGAAATGTCAGAACTCCTCTAGTCGATCGGTTGTGCTACCAAATGATCGGTCGAATCCTCCTGTCATTTGGCCTCCTTGGTCCTCTAGTAGATCGGTTCAACTTATGAGTCATTCGGTTCATCTGGTGTAGAAATTCTTCTTTGCCATAACCAGAAATAAATACTATCCTATACCTATTTAACTTATTAGATTGTAATAGGGAAACCTCGAGTTACATTCGTAGGGAGCATAGGAAGAAAAAAATTAATACTTTTACATATGAAATAGGAGAGAGAGGATTTGTATGAAAACTGAGATATAAAATAGGAATAACAACCATCCAACCAAGCACAAAGATCTAGGGGTTTATTGGCCATAACCATGCTTACATCCACCATCAAAACAAATTTTAGGGCAACATGTATAAATTATACACACACACACACAGATATATATATATATATATATATATATATATATATAGAGAGAGAGAGAGAGAGAGAGAGAGAGAGTCAGGCTAGAATACACTCAAGTGTACAGATCACATGAATACACTCAAGTGTGTTTGCATATCAAGACTATTTTTTGCAAAATGTAAACCAATGATCTTCACCGTCATACTATAGCTAGGCTACATACAAATTTTGAACCCATTTGGATGAGTGTAAGTCACTCATCCAAGGGCAACAAAATTGACACGCGAAACTAATTTGAAATGCATAATTTTTGTAGTCTTTATAACATGAACTATAAATGTCCAAATGTGCTCAAATGTTATGTATGAACTATTCACAACATGTTTAAGAAGATCAACATATTAGATTTTTGAAAGAAAAAAAATATTGCATCATGAAAAATACTTGAGTGTATTCTAGCCTGACTCTCTCTCTCTCTCTCTCTATATATATATATATATATTTGGGTGGTACTGAATCAGATATGTACATTACTAATTTTAATATTCACATCGTATGCAAAAAAATCTGATCACCTCAATGTAAATCTAGATACAGTGTAAATTGACGTGGACCTGATACCATTGTTCAGAAATAGGGACAACAGATAAGGAAGCATAAACAAAATTTTAATGTATGATTCCTGAACCAGCAAGATCACGTCAACAACGATTTATCTAGGAAAGGAAAGTTTGCAAGGTATATACCTAGTCCTAGAGAAAGTCCATGGACAACTTGACCGGCCTAAATCGCGCGTCCTAAAATTGGAGGCGTATTTGAGGTAGTCGAGCCTTCACATTTATAACCCGAATCCTTCTAGGCCCCCGCAACTTTGTTTACGGGGTCGAAGTAGTCATACAGGGTCGAACACAGGGACAAGGTGGGTTGTGTTGACGAATCTGAATCGACACTCTACACTCCGGTGGGTATAAAGAGATATTAAAGTTCCCCAAAGGGGAACAACAAGCTGTCACGATTAAATCAAAGAAAACTATCTCCAACTGGAGTTACAAGAAAGATTAAGATTTTGTCATTTAGCAGTTTTTAGGAATTTTCATGCAACAGAAAATAGAAAGATAAACTGCAGTTTAAGGCGTAATGCAAGGGATAAGACTTTAGTAAGACAAGCGGTAGCAGTAACACCCTGCACCCCTCCTCTCAGAGTGGGTGCCTCTAACCGAGCTTCAACACCCCTCTCGAGGTTGCTGGGCTCAAGTTAGAGTGGAATGATACTAAAATAACTCCGTTTCGGGCACTCTCGTACTCCAGAACCGGACCAAACACTAGAGCCACAACCCAACTCTCGAAGTAGTTGCGACGGGAAAGATGATTCGGTAGCTAAGCGAAACGCGATCCAAAACATGCAAGCTAGAGTTCGGATATCCAACACACCAGTTACCCAATCATAAGGCACCAAGCATTAAACAAATAGAAATTAAGCATTTCTATTTCTATAAGCAATAAGGGTCTTAATACAATGCATAAGCTAAGAAATTAAATAACAAAATTAAAGATAGATGTCACCTTCTTGATGTAGAAGAACGACATACTACTGTAGCTCTCCTGCCCGATACCGGTCAGGAGCCGAGCCCGATACGACAGTGTCGGGCGGCACCCCCTCTCGGGCAGCGCCGACTGACGACTGACGGTATCGCTCAAGGACCATGGCCGATACGCTCATGTCGGGCGGCACACCCTCTCGGGCGGCACACACGATGGGCAGAGTGTATCGGGTTCGATATCGTGTCGGGCAAAGAGTTACGAGTCTACTGTCGGGCACTCATGTCGCTTGTCTTCGCTGGCTGATATCGACCCGCAGTGTTGCCCGGGGCAACACTAAGTGAACCATCCCTTCCCTCTTGGGATGAGGGAAAGCTCACCTAGTGTCGCCCGGCACAAGCACTGGGGCGCGACACTCTTGCTCTCACAGCTACCTTCGAAGGTGGCTCTCGAACTATCTTGTCCGAATTCTCCAACTCTCCGACTAGTCTGACGACCACGACCTATCCGACTCGTCTTTTCGGCTTCCTGTAGCTGCTATTTATACCGGCGGTTGAAGGAGTTATGGTGCTGGAAACGCCACGTAGCTCCCTTATACGCCGATCGATGGATGTGGATGGCCGATACAGGTATGTCTCGGCGCGAGGTGCTGGCTATCGGTCACGTGGCTAGCGGCACGCCTGCCGGTGGGCGGCTGTGTCGCCCGACGAGTTTGGTCGTCGATGCGGCTTTGGCTCCCTGTCGGGTAGATGGTATGTCAGCCGACACGTCCTTCTTGCGCAGCGCCCTTCTCCGCCGATCACTCTCGTGTCGCCCAGCCCCTGTCGGGCTGGGTTGTATCGGGCGTCAGGAGGGTCGAGACGGGCTTAGACTTATTGTGGGCCGAAATCGGCCTTATTGCACAAAAATGAGGAAAACTCTGTAGAAGATAGGAAAAATTGGAATAAGAGCGTTGCTTGGCCAATTATTGCGAAAATGCTAATAAAATAGAGGAAAATAGCAGAAAAGGGTAGTTTTGATAACAGAATAAAAGGCAAAAATGTCACAAAAATTGGTGTTATCAACTCCCCCAAACTTAGCTTTTTGATTGTCCTCAATCAATATTTAAACTAAACTTTGTGTTGCTTCTTCTTGCACAGCAAAACTTTAAGGCTAAAGGGTAGCACAAGATTTGCGATGTCTTAGAGGTAATGCTGTCTTAATGCGAACAAAAGACCTTGCCCTACTTGCCTTATTATTTAAGTAAAATGTTTCCTCTCCACAGCTTCAGCGAGACTTTGGTGTATGATTCTGAAGTTAGCTTCCACACCAAACAACTTTATTTTAGGGGCAGAAAGTTGTGTATAGGGTAGGCTAAAGCTTTTTGGGTTTTTCTTCTTGTTTCCCATCAGTCCATCTAGGTAAGGGTCCGTTAACGGGCAAGTGGTCCCTGCAGTCCAAGCCAGTTGGCTTTAGAGCAGTGATTTCACATCCTACGTACCACTGCCCCGGATCTACCATGCCTAAAGATGGGTACTTTTGGAAAACAAGTGTGTATATATATATTTTTTTCTTTTCTTTTATTGGGCACAACTCTCATGCTTTTATTCACGCTCATAAGGCTTCTTTCTCTTTTTGGGATTTTTGCTGGGTAAGGGAAAACAAAAGAGATTTTTGTTGTTTGGGCAGCTTTTTCCTTCTCCATACTCGTCTCTTAGCTGTTTGCGAGATTATTATTTTTCGAAAATTTTTGGATGGCAAGGCACAATCTTTTGTTTTCTTGAGACAGCATTATCAGAAAGATATGACAGAACTCGTAACTCATTAAATATACAAAAAGTAAACTTTGCAAGAAGTCACAACAAGTTTTTATTATTATTATAGCAACTTTATACATATATAAGTATAGGGAATCATAGGCAAAAATTTTAAAAGTTTTCAAAATTTTTAGCAAGAAGGAAAAAGGTTGTGTAAGAAGTTATATGTACACAAAAAAAGTTATATGTACACTAATTGAAATGGATAGGATGAGGGGGATCAAAGGAGAAAAGTTTTGTACCTCCCTCACTGGTACATGGTACCCCCCCAAACTTACTCCACACTCTGACCCAGAGTTGTGAAGTAGATGAGGTAAGGAAATGTTAATCAGTGAGGGTTAGATGATCAGTGCGCCTGGGCTAGATAAGAGCTCCCACACATATTCTCCTCTTTTTCTGTGATAGTCGATGTGGAGGAGCTGATCAGGCGTTGCCTCGTTTGCCATCATTTCCAGGATGAAGATGCCGCAGTCGTTGGATAGTTGAATTTGCTGCGGGCTGCGGTGGCAGAACTGGAGTTCATGCCAGCTCCTTGCTTGCATTCCCAGGAATGGTTGTATCAGCGCTGCTATATCGATATAGTACTTTCATACTAATCGTTCGAGAGATGTCAGCGCTGTCAATGTACAAGGCACTGGATGGTCTTTGTTGCTGTCTGAGCTGTTGTAGAAAATCCCTGCTCGTTGTTGGGTGTACACCGTTAAGAGCGTCGAGTGGTTGTTGTGCAGGATTGGAAGGAGAATGATATCCAGGACTCTGCATTCCAACTCTGCTAGGAAAGCTTCCTTCGCCCCTTGCTCATCGGCTAGGCAGATGTCGTTGAACAACATTGGATCTGCTATGTATGCGTGTTCAGACTTGTTTCGTAGGATCTGGATGTAGGCGACCGCCACAGATAACGCCAGACATCCTCTCTCTTTTACCATGTCCCTTAAGTCGTCAATTGGGACTATGACATCGCCTGCCGAGTAGGCTACGTCTGCAGGGTTGGAGTCAGCCAACTTCATGTGGATTTCATTAACCTGTTCCTGCGTGAGGGTAGCGCATGAGAAACGGTCAAAGTTGTGGATTGACTCCTCCTTGTTCTGGGGCGAGGCTTGTTCGTCGTGTCTGAAAATTTGTCGCAAGATGTTTATCTGTTTGCCTGCCCCACAGACGTTCGTTTCTGCTTCTGCTTCTTTTTCAGGAGGGCTGCTGTGTTGAGATGACTCTTCTTCTTATTCACTATCCAGCAGCTCTTCTAATATCCCCGCGTCTCGGAAGTAGCGCTTGTCCTTTATCAGCAGCAATGCATATTTGCTTCTGAGACTGTAGAAGTTATTATTCTGGAGTTGCTTGAAGTATCCGAAGATATGTATCATCTCCATGGCTCTGAGGACTATGAATGTACTATTTCCACTTCCCTCCTCTTCTTGGACTGGGAAGTCCCTTAGTGAGTAGAAATTCCAGACGCCGCTGTGGCGCTGAACTCCATACTTGATGACCCGGTGGAGACGTAGTGGCAGTAGTCTTAGCTTTACGTCCTTTGGGTGTAGGAACGTACTTCCCGTGTGCGGGACCTCTTTGCTGCAGCAGCAGTGCAGTTGGACATCATGATTTCGGAGGTCGGCAATGTACAGGAACCAGTTGTTTCTGTGTTTGTAAGGGGCCAGCACCAGTTTCAGATTGTGCACTTCAATGTAATCCAACATACTTTCTACCTGCGTAGAATTGTACAACCCCATCATTAGTCTTCTTGCTAGGGTCGGGGTGGCAGCGTAAACTATATGTTGGCCTTTCTTCTTGTCGGCGCTTTCTATAATGGCCCCTTGTAGTACTCTGAACAACCTCTTCCCGACGACAACCTTGGCGCGGAAGATGTTTCTCAGAGTTCCCCGCTGCACCGAGAAATAACTGTCGCTCCAGAGTATCTCTTCCTCGTCGGCTTGCGATCTCAGGACCATGTTGAGTAGGTTCTGGTCTCTGATCGTTAGATACCCTATGACCCTTCTGTCAAAGTCAATCATTTCGAAGGAGGGTATCTCTGTCGGTGCGGAGAAATCGGTGAGGTCAGCCCTTGAACTCCTTCCTCTGGGGAGGTGTCTTTCGTTTGCAGTGCAGATGTCCCCCCCTTCTCCCTCGGATTCATCAGAAGAGCCCTCCCCGACGCTGATATCTTCGTCGTTATCCTCAGCTTCGTCAAAGGGGGCTGAGGGAGCGGCCTCATTTAGGTCAAAAGGGCTTCCTTGTCTGGTTGGGGCTTCATAGCCTTGCCTTTGTGATGAATTTCCTCCGGGTGCTGATGAAGATCTGCTGGAGGAGGAGGTGGATGATGACGATCCTGATGACGCTCTTGATGACGAGGATTGAGAGCCCGGACTAGGAGGC
Organism: Alisma plantago-aquatica; assembly: GCA_963693085.1. Lineage (NCBI taxonomy): Eukaryota > Viridiplantae > Streptophyta > Magnoliopsida > Alismatales > Alismataceae > Alisma > Alisma plantago-aquatica. Next base: position 525,686,040 of record OY856414.1, on the reverse strand, counting down.
GACGACGATCTTCTCGGCCGCCTTGGGCGTGGATGGTCGTCCTCCCTATTCAACCTCCCCTCGATCTCGCTAAGGCGCTGCAGAACTTGTTGTAGCGTGGCATTCACTGCCTCTAGCCGGCCAGGTAGGCTGGCCAAAGCCAGCAGCTCTCGTTCCTGGCTATCCAGCCGTTGTTCAAAAAACGACAACTTGCGGGTTAGGGAAAGAAATGTAGTAGAATGGTTTTCTGTTACCTCCCGCAAGAAATCGAGTTCTTGTCCCAGCATCATTCCGAGCGAAGGAGGGTTTTCCGCTTGTCTCCCCTTCGACCTCGAAATGCTCCTCCCGCGCGATGGTCTGCCCGACGAGGCAGAACCTACTTCTATCGTCCGCGCGGCGGATGCTTCTGAGTGAGGTGTCGGTGCTATCCCGCCCTCTTGTTGTATCAGAGGAGACCGTGTTGTGGGGGACGGATGCTGCCCCATATCGACGTTGTCGATGATCTCCTCAATAACTGCTACAGGTGACTTTGGTGGTGGTGTCGGCGTCACCTGTTCTCGTTCGAGCTCCCTTTGTAGGATGTCGGCGAATAGCTCGTCGCTGACATCCGGTTGTACTTCATCAATTGCCCCTAAGGGCGCAGCAGAAACTACGGGGACTGCAGCTGTCTCTCTCGCTGCAGTTCCAGTTCTTGTCTCGGCGACCTCCACGATCGCCGATTCTTCTCTTGCCACCAATGGTCTTGTTGTTGTGGCTGTCGTTGGTGGCTCCGAGGCAGTGAGCCGCTCGGCAGGAGCTGTTGAAGATACGTCCTGCCGTGTACCCAGCGGGATGGGCCCTCTGGTTATTCCCCGTTCTTGGCTTCTTGGGGGAGGAGTGCAACTTGCGCCTGCTACCACAGCCTCGATCTCGGCTGTGGTGAAGACTAGCTTTTCTGCATCGTAGGCGGCGCAACGAGGAAGCGGGAGAAGGATCTTCGTCCTTGCGAACTTGTAGAAGTAACTCCGCCCCTCCTTCTTTATTATACCCGACCTCATGAGGTACTTGAGGTCGATCAACTCGTCCCCTCTTGTTCTTGAGAGGCTGCGCGGCTCACGCGGGTATCCCAACCCCACCGCGATTAGGTTCACGATGCCACCCATGCAATATTCCTTGGTGGCATCCTTTATTGGGTGCAGCCTGTTCAGCAAGAAGTGCCCCAGGTTGATAGTCCGGCCCTCCATCATGTGCCACATGACGTGGAGTTCCTCAAAGTAAATGTTGCTGGACTCATTCTTGCTGAAGAGGAGGCACGCCACCAGCTTGTGCATTATCCTCCAGAAGCATGAGTGCACTACCGCCACCTTGCTCCCAGGTTTGAAAGATGACTCCCCGGTTAGCTTTTCCCAGATATCTACGGGGTTGAACCCGTCTTCTTCGGTGATCCTTGCACCGTTATCTAGTCTCTCTCTCTCCTCTTCGCTGGAGGAGAAAATCTGGTTGAGCAGCTTCTCTGAAATGACGTGCTCTGCATTGTAAAGCCGCCCCTGGAGTCTGTCTGCTCCGCCATACTTTCTGGCTTCAGCAGGTGTATTCTTTACTCGGTGAAGGGATGCCATGAACTCCTTCGTGAGCTCGGTGTAGGAGGCGGATAGGCTGAAGCAGATTTGCCTCAGACCTGCTACAGTAAGTACATCCTCCAGTCTCCCGAAGATGCCCAACTGCATGAAGGACGACTGGTGGCCGAACCTGCTCGGCCTGTAGAGCTTGGCTCCTAGTTCAGCATATCTGCGGCCGTGCTCCTCATCTCTTGGCACGAACCTTCCCGACGTGTGATCCAGGGGTTCTGCTGTTGGAGCAGGTGCTGCAGCTGGAGTGGCCGCTTCTTCTGTCCTCACCCTCTTTCCAGATGTTGAGGGTCCAGCTGCTTCAGGGTTCGAGCGCTTCTTCCCGACCGTTGCCACCTCTGCCTCTTGCTCGGTGACAACCCTCCTGCCTTGCTCCTCAACGAGCCTAACAGTTATCTTTGTGCGTGCCATCCCTATCATCAATCAAACAAATGCTATTTTGTTATCAACAGGAAAATTAATAAGGGGAAAGACACCCCGACACGACTGTATCGGGCCTTGAGACAAGATCAGGTAAAGCTTGCCCGATACAACTGTGTCGGATGATACGGTTAAAAGAAACTGAGCGCCCGCCAGGGTCTTGAAAGAGCGCTGTCCGATACAAGAATAAACGGGCGATACAGTCGCTGCCCGACACAGCTATATCGGGCAGTCGTGAGAGAAGCGTGTCACGCGATAACAGTATCGGGTGACAAGAAAATCATCGTTAAATCCTCGCCCGATACATCGTGCGCGATAAAGGTCCGTATCGGGTATGCTCGAGCGATAGGGCTGTCGCGCGATACCTTCGTTTTCCTTAAGGTTTTGCGCGTCACGGGATCGGGAGAGGTCTCTGTGCGACACGGGAGCGGAGAGCAAGAAAAGTACTGTGTGATACGGCAGCTGAAAAAGGTAAAGTCCGGGAGCGCGACACGGTAAAGTTTTTGCCTTATATATAGCGGCCGGACGTCGTGGTAAAACCATTCCCTCCCAAGACGGGTGCAATCTGTATGTCGGTTGGTGTGCTGCCCGATCCGGTCTGGGGAAAAAAAAGTTACTAGACCAGACTCCGCCCGACCGATACAAGATCTTTCGGGACAAAAATCCGAGGTAAAACCCACTTAAAGAAAGAGGCGACAGGCGGGTAAAACATCATTGGCCTAAGGCTAAACCCGACCTCAGATGGTATTACCCATCCTGGCAAATAAAACTAAAGCGGTGGCCCTTAAAACAAAAAGAGTCAGCACACGTGCACATGCACTGACTCGGGCCTTATTACAGTTCATAATGTTTGTAATGTCTGTTTTGCCGAAAAGTAAATAACGTCCTATACTAGGGAAATAAAAGCACGGGCTGCCTCCCGAGGATCGCTGTGTTTTCCGTCTTCAGCTAGACGTCTTTGGCTTCTTTATCATTCTTCATCACTTTGCTGGTTCAGTGTTGGACGGGATCTTCCCCGAAGGATTCTTCACAATCTCGGCGAGCTGTGCGAGCTGCTGATCGATTTGTCGCTGATGTGTTTGCATATCTGCCAATTGGATTTGCAGTGAGTTCAAGACTCCCGAATTTGACAGCGCGCTCTGTGCTAAATGGTTATTGACGCTATCTTGCTTCTTGACAAAGTCAAACAGCTGGCCGATCACCTCAGATTGGCTTTCCCTTTTCTCCTGTTCGCGGGATGGGCCTTGGTATTTCCCTGCTACTTGGAAATTGCCTTTTTCTGGTTGGAACTGGCTATTCTTGTTATACTGCCCGGATCCCCCTCTCTTCTCGAAATGTTGCACTGGCCTGGCCGAGGTGTGCAGCTGATGCGAGTTTTCGGCTGCGTCCTTGTTGCCATAATTAAAACCAGGGTGGTCTGGTCTCTTGAAATTCATGTAGGACACATTCTCGGTCCTTTCTTCTTCTGAGTCAGAGTCGCTATCGGTGCCCGGTTTGGTGTAGATGCAGTTGTCTACCCCATGTCCTCCTTCACCACAGGTAACACATTTCATGACTTTCTCAACTTGCTTCTTCCCCTTTCCGCCATGATCCTTTAGTTGTTTCACATCTGTTTCTATCCTTTGAATCTGAGAAGTAATGTTTTCCAAAGCCTTGGACTCAAGAGAGGTTCCTTCCCCTGCCTTCTTCGCCTGCCCTCTATCAGATCTATCGTAGTCAACATCGGCCTTCAGCTCAGCCATGTTCCTAATGATCTTTTCGGACTTGCTTGGCTTTTTCCCTAAGAAGTCACTTCCTGCTGCCGCATTCAGCGATACCCTTTCATCGGGAGTTAGCCCATTGTAGAAGGTGGAGACCAGGAAACCCTTCTTGAAATTGTGGTGAGGGCAGTCCCTCTGATATTCCAGATATCGTTCCCAGGTGTCGTGGAGGTTTTCATTTGGCTTTTGCGTGAAAGACGTGATTTTTAACTTGTTCCTCATCGTCTTCTCAGTGGGGTAGAACTTGTTTACAAATGCGTCAGCCAGTTCTCCCCATCCATTCAGCGCTTGGTGGGGTAGCCCAAGGTACCATGATAGAGCCTTATCCTCCAAAGAGAAGATGAAACCCTTGCAGTAAATGACCTCTTGGGGAACCCCTCGCATCTTTATGGTGTCGCAGATATTCTTGAAAGCATCAAGGTGATGGTAAGGGTTGTCACTCTTAGAACTCCCCCTGAAGCTTTTATTTTGAATCATGGAGATCACAGATGGCTTGAGCTCAAAGTTTGTAACATTGAACCTTGGGATGATAACGGGGCACCTCGATCTATTGGCCTTGGTAGAAGCCAATTCTCTCAGAGTTTTCTCTTCTTCCTCCGAGTCATCACTGTTGCTGGCGTCTCGGCGTCGCTCCCGGTTATCATGATTCCTCCTGTGTCTCCGACGACGTCTATGCTGATGATGCTCTTCCTCATGCCCTGGTGATTCTAGATCTTCTTGCCGCTCATCATCACTATACCGGTCGTTGTCTTCCGGTGGAGGCGAAACTGTCCTCCTTCCTTGGCTCTCATTTCCAGAAGGTGGCTCTACGCGAGGAGGCATGGTTGACAGTCTCGGTGTTCAGTAGATCACAGTACCTAAAAACTGCATAAAAATCATGTTTAGAAAATTATAATTGGGGTAAAGAATAATGCTTAAAATAAAAGAAAAAAAAGAAAAAGAGGTGCTGTCAAGCCTATTTCTAAGCTTGAGGCACGGGAGTGTAGTTAGTGGTTTCAGATTCGTCAACAGTGCCATTTGCCTTGTCCCCGGCAACGGCGCCAGAAAGTTGACCGGCCTAAATCGCGCGTCCTAAAACTGGAGGCGTATTTGAGGTAGTCGAGCCTTCACATTTATAACCCGAATCCTTCTAGGCCCCCGCAACTTGGTTTACAGGGTCTAAGTAGTCATACGGGGTCAAACACAGGGACAAGGTGGGTTGTGTTGACGACTCTGAATCGACACTCTACACTCCGGTGGGTATAAAGAGATATTAAAGTTCCCCGAAGGGGAACAACAAGCTGTCACGATTAAATCAAAGAAAACTATCTCCAACTGGAGTTACAAGAAAGATTAAGATTTTGTCATTTAGCAGTTTTTAGGAATTTTCATGCAACAGAAAATAGAAAGATAAACTGCAGTTTAAGGCGTAATGCAAGGGATAAGACTTTAGTAAGACAAGCGGTAGCAGTAACACCCTGCACCCCTCCTCTCAGAGCGGGTGCCTCTAACCAAGCTTCAACACCCCTCTCGAGGTTGCTGGGCTCAAGTTAGAGTGGAATGATACTAAAAAAACTCCGTTCCGGGCACTCTCGTACTCCAGAACCGGACCAAACACTAGAGCCACAACCCAACTCTCGAAGTAGTTGCGAAGGGTAAGACGATTCGGTAGCTAAGTGAAACGCGATCCAAAACATGCAAGCTAGAGTTCGGATATCCAACACAGCAGTTACCCAATCATAAGGCACCAAGCATTAAACAAATAGAAATTAAGCATTTCTATTTCTATAAGCAATAAGGGTCTTAATACAATGCATAAGCTAAGAAATTAAATAACAGAATTAAAGATAGATGTCGCCTTCTTGATGTAGAAGAACGACAGACTACTGTAGCTCTCCTGCCCGATACCGGTCATGAGCCGAGCCCGATACGGCAGTGTCGGGCGGCACCCCCTCTCGGGTAGCGCCGACTGACGACTGACGGTATCGCTCAAGGACTATGGCCGATACGCTCATGTCGGGCGGCGCACCCTCTCGGGCGGCACGCACGACGGGCAGAGCGTATCGGGTTCGATATCGTGTCGGGCAAAGAGTTACGAGTCTACTGTCAGGCACTCGTGTCGCTCGTCTTCGCTGGCCGATATCGGCCCGCACTGTCGCCCGGGGCAACACTAAGTGAACCATCCCTTCCCTCTTGGGATGAGGGAAAGCTCACCTAGTGTCGCCCGGCACAAGCACTGGGGCGTGACACTCTTGCTCTCACAGCTACCTTTGAAGGTGGCTCTCGAACTGTCTTGTCTGAATTCTCCAACTCTCCGACTAGTCTGACGACCACGACCTATCCGACTTGTCTTTTCGGCTTCCTGTAGCTGCTATTTATACCGGCGGTTGAAGGAGTTATGGTGCTGGAAACGCCACGTAGCTCCCTTATACGCCGGTCGATGGATGTGGACGGCCGATACAGGTATGTCTCGGCGTGAGGTGCTGGCTATCGGTCACGTGGATGGCGGCACGCCTGCCGGTGGGTGGATGTGTCGCCCAACGAGTTTGGTCGTCGATGCGGCTTTGGCTCCCTGTCGGGTAGACGGTATGTCGGCCGACACGTCCTTCTTGCACAGCGCCCTTCTTCGCCGATCACTCTCGTGTCACCCAGCCCCTGTCGGGCTGGGTTGTATCGGGCATCAGGAGGGTCGAGACGGGCTTAGACTTATTGTGGGCCGGAATCGGCCTTATTGCACAAAAATGAGGAAAACTCTGTAGAAGATAGGAAAAATTGGAATAAGAGCGTTGCTTGGCCAATTATTGCGAAAATGCTAATAAAATAGAGGAAAATAGCAGAAAAGGGTAGTTTTGATAACAGAATAAAAGGCAAAAATGTCACAAAAATTGGTGTTATCACAACTCTTGCACGGTGATGTGCACTCTTCGCAAGGTGCACATGGGCAACTGGAGACGAAGGCCTCCTGGTGAAGCACCATGGATAGTGGTGGTTGTTGTCATCCTAGCACGGTGGCAACAACTGCCATTCCTCTATGTAGTTCATGTCGACACCGAGAACTTCATGTTGTGCTACCTTATCCAACTTGAAGGAGTTTTCCTTTTGAAAGTCAACCTACTAGGGTTGATTCGCTCTCATGTTTTGTCAATCCCTTTCTATCCATCCATTTTATGGGTAGTACTTGCTTGGGCTCTCTAGATACCACAAATATGAGAGGACAACAATTGTTAGACATTATTGGTGTGTCTTCTGAAAGCTTGACTGCCCGTATATTTATAAGATGGCTAGGCTCATGGTTTCTAGATCATCTGGGAGTCAAAGAGACAAAATTTTGTGAATTGTTTGGAATCAGTGAAGCATGAAACGATATGTTCACTATTGAACTGGTTGGTTCACATGTGAAATGGTCAGTTCAACACTTGAAATGGTCGGTTCACTATGTTTTCTATTTGCATACACATTCACTTTCAATGCGACGATCAATGCACAACATGATGTCATCATCAATCCTTAATCCAATTGTATTGATCGTTGAACCAGGCAATTCACAAGTTGAACCAGTTGTTTCAGACCTTTAACCGGTCAGTTCACCAAATAAGTCAATCAATGCATGCCCCAGTTCTGTCAATATTCAGTCAATGTAGTTTAGATTGACCTGACATTTGAATCGATTGATTCAACACTTAAACCAGTCAGTTTAAGTCCAATATGTCAAATTTTCAGCTATTATTGTTTAAATTGAATACCTAAACACTTTAGCAATCAAGTTAAACATCATTTATGAATAAACTCCTTTTCCAGGTGCATCCTTTGCATGTGACCCTATAGGTCCCAAGTTACATTGACAGTGAATGCCTATTACTAATTTATGACATCACGAGCAATGAGTGATATCTAGCAACACATCATTTCTACCCAAGTAATTGGAAAGTTGGAGAAAAAATTCAACCCACAATCCCTAGTTAGTGTTACAGTGATCATATAGTTCCTTTGTCTCTGATATCTGGATTTAACTCAAGACATAGAATCATTATCCTCTCAATGTTCGATCCTTGTTCCTTGAATTAGATCAGGGTGTATGAGATGCATGTGAACTCACATATTTTCTCAGTCTCTCTTATCAAGTGGCCATGATATCAATCTCCTATAGGAGGGACAAATCCGATATACATCACTCACACTCAATCCCCATGTGTCACAATGTACCCAAGCACCACCTTTATGGAAATCCTTATTCAAGGTTATGATGATGTCAAAATACATCGAATGACATGTGTTGAGTGTAATGACTTCATGTCTAAGAACTACAATACCACTATGACTATGATAGATGATTTTACCTACCATCCCATGTTCTTCATGTATCACTCAGAAGGTGGGTCTGTTTGATACACTGTTGTTTAACATGTACATATGTCTTTGACTTGATAACACATATCATGACTAATGAGACTCATGTCATCAGTCAACACACACTCTAGTCTTATGTACTACTATTGTCTATTTTTCTTCCACAATAATATCTGACTATGGACATAACAAGAATGCATGTACTCTTATCATACATATGATCTCACTGTTCAGGTCTTCAACCTAAAGACATATGTCATTGAGTAACATCATTATTTAGACATCTATTTAATATCTTCCATCAACTAATGATTGAGACACACATAATAGATTGAATTACCTTTATCATTATCAAATCAAGTATATGATGCCCCATTACAGTCATCATACAATTGGCTTTATGGGAATACATACCAACAACGTTGTATAAGAGAAATCTACTGTAACAACCTCACTTTTCAGAAAGCCCCAACTAAGGAAGGACAAAAATATGAGAGCCATTACCTAAAATTTTCCCAAGGATCCATATTTTGAATATAATAAATAACAGTAAATAATTTCCAGTAGTTCAAATTGTTTACAAAATCTTCCTCTAGAACCTACATAACTTTTCATCATCAAAATTGTACATGTGAGAAGAAATATCTATCTAATCCTCCTTACAAGTTAATATTTAATGTCTTCAAGTAGTTTCATCTATCTAATGTATCTTGATATCATCTTAATTATCTATCATGTACCTAAAACATCGTGAAACCAAAATGTGAATCAATATAACATGTTATATTGTGTACATGGGTTGCATGCAAAAGTGTGCAAGTAAACTAACAACATATATTCCATCAAATAATTGCAAATAAGAACTACTTGTTTATTCACATAATCTTTCTTTATGTGATACTCATAGGGGCATTATAATTGAACAAAATGTAAATAAACATCCAATAGTTTAGTTGTTCATGTAAGACTCCTGACCTAGATTAATGCTTAATTGTAATTACTTTGCATAATGAGATTCTTAAACCTAAATCTAATATTTTGAGCTGTCTTAATATCATGTGACAGGCTTACATTTTCATTTTGGTCCAATTTGATTGATGTTTGAGCTACCTTGTAATATTTGTACTTATTTTGGACTAGTTTGCAATTTACCCATGAGAGAGAGTTATATTGCAAAATTTCACATGAAGAGAGTGTTCTTTTTACCTTGGCATCATGAGAGATAAGACGGTTCAATGGGGCACCTTGTTTGAATCATGTGTGGTGATGTGACATCACATGGTGACTCTAGGGTTTCTAGGGTTTCTTTGATATTGATGACCAAGCTAAGGTTTGATGTCATGACCACTACACTTGTGGTGATGGTTGTGATTGATACTCATCCATTAGATGATATGGTCGTGACTGAGACAACCTTGTGAGAGGTGGGTCGAAACACCTTGTCTTCTAGTGTTTTGACCATGTACAAATGTGACCTAGGGTTTTGATCTTGAAGTGTCTCGACCGAGACAAATAGATGGAGTGTCTTGACCAAGACATGAGGGCAACCAACCTAGTTGGTCACAACACATTGTTGGATAACCATGGACATTTCTATTTTTGCATGTGAGTGGAGGAAAGGTTATTTCATTGATGAACATGTGTCATTTGATGATCTAATATGTTGACACCTCAAAGGTCTCTACTTCTCTCCTCCTTGGGGTATATAACCCATTTTCTTCACAAGCCAGTAACCTTTTTGACCCCACAACTCTTTCTTCTATCTTGAGGTCATATTTGGAGCTTGAGGAGCATGGAAGTTCAGATCTAGGACCTTGGGTGGCTGATCCATCTTACTTTGTTGAAGATCTTGTGCTAGAAGCAACCCTTGATGGTGATTCTTGGTCAATCTTTTCTTGGTAAGTGATCTTCCTCTTTATATCACATTTCTTTTCTAAAATTTCTTCATCTTTTTCCTCATTCTCGGCCATGAGGCTATGGATCATCCATGGTGGTTTCTTTTGGAGATCTTTTCTTCACAAAGATCATAGATCATGTGTTGACATGAGAGTACCCAAGTGAGAAGAAGAGCTCATCTTTCTTCTTTCTCCTTTGGTTCAGCATAAGTCTATTTTTCTTCTTTCTTGAACTTCCTTGTGACCATTGTTTCTTTCTTCTTCTTGGAGGTGATCGCTTGAATGAGGTGTTGAAGCTTGGTTGCAGCTTTTGGAGCTTGAGATCATAAGAGTTTGTTTCTCTTCAGATTAGGCAGGTTTTATAACTTTACCTACCTCTATTATGTACATCTTAAATTTGATCTTATACTATTTTCTATATGGTTCATTATACTTGAACACTATAAAGTTTTGATTTGTAATATTGCACAAGAATCCCTATTTCCTCTTTATAAGTATATCTCATTTAATGATCTTCCATCATCACATTTAGTGTTGATGAACACTATGAACTAGGGTGTTATTCACCCTGTTGACATTTGGTTTGCCATGCTGCTATCCATTTATTTCGATCTTGGTTTATATCTGTTATGGTTTTGAGTTGGTGGTCAATACTGACCTTTAACCTTCCATCTTGGCCGACACCATTGATGAAGGGTGGTTTCGATCGGGACACCCCCTAACCCTTAGACTAGTCACTAGCTATCAGTCTGGTTGTAACATAGCATTGTTGTTTAGATGGCTAACATTGCAACAAGATGGTTAAGTGTGTATATTGTAACACTTTTCTATGTATTGGTAGCAGTCGAGACATGGTTGTGCTTGGATCGAAACACTTGGTTGTCAAGGTGGTAACATCATGCGACATGACTTGGCCAAGATGATGTGTTTAATATTATCATGGTCACGATGCACCTTGGGAGGTTTCGATCGTGACACACCTTTTGTATTGGTGTCAACATCTTGTTACCTATCCCTGGAGTCGTAGACACAACACCATGCTGGTGTTTCCTTGTGTCGCGATGCCAACATTGTGCTTAGGTGGTGTCTTAGTTGTAACCAGGTGTAGATGGTGGTCGAGAAGTTGGGTTGTAGGTGTGAGATCATGACATCTCATTGTTGAATAGGTCAAGATGCCCATGCATTATGATGGTTGAGACCAAGTTGAAGTGTATCGGTTGAGACACTCATATGAGAGTAGTCAAGATCATGGGATGTGTCTCAGTCGAGACACATGTGTTGTGTCTTGGTCACGACACCTCATTGTTGGTTAGGTCAACACCTATGTGTTGGGAGGTCGAGACATTTGTGTTATAAGGGGTAGAGTCATATGTGTTGTGAATAGTTGAAACACTTATATATGAGTATGTACATGATCAATATAAGGTGTAAGGACCTACTAAAGATGTTGTGATTATGAATAGTTGATCATTAACAATAATGTTTAACACTGATATTCTCTAACAATATGGGAGATGATGGATTAGGATTTAGTAATGAAATAACATGATGAAACCCTAATTGGTTACACATGAACCCTAGCCCTAATCTTATGATAGCATGATATATGAACTCATCCTACTTGAAGTGATTATTATTTGATAGTTCTCTCTCTCTTACTTGTATAACACTATCTTGTAGGTGAGATGAATACCATATCTATTTAAATGCTATGAGGAACCCTATACAATACAGGGTGGTGATTAAGGGCATTACTAAGTTAATTATGTGATACTGATTGTGCAGGAATTGTGAGTTTGGGGCTAATGACCTGATTAATTCCATGAGCACAGTTTGAGGCAAAATCCTTTAGAGATGTGATTGAGGGATCGATATCCCATAGTGATGTGACATTTTTGATGATCTTGTGAAAGGAAGTATTACAAGTACCATGTGATGATGAGACAAGTTCTCACTTAATACATTTTATATCTTCTGAAGTTGCATCCTACCTTAATCTTGTAGAGTTTGTTTAGGGTTAGTACGTTGTAACTTGATTGATGCATTAAAAGATACCCAATTGATATAACTAATCAAGTGAAACCCTAATCATGTAGTTGCCATGTACCATAGATCTATCTTCAGCATCATAATTTAGTTGGATGGTGAAATGAGTAACTCCTATGGGAAACTCAAAGCACATATTATTGAATATGTGGGGTGCGAGCGATTTATTTCCTTTTATCCTTAAATTGTCGAAATAGTGGTATATTGTTTATTATTGAATGGCCATGCGTGAACCTATTTCCTAGTATTGTGCCATGTACTAAGGCAGACTAGTTGTTTTACAAAACCATAGCCTTGACTATGAGTTGTTGTTTACAGGACTATAGCTTGACTATAAGTTGTTGTTTAGCAGTTAGGCTGTTATGTCACTACATTGTAGATTCGAACTGACCGAGTAGTGATGATGATGGTCATGGAGTCTGACTATTCCATTGATCTTGTATGGTACTGATTTTTACTTAGGAGTAGTCGGTTGGATTTGAGTGGTACACCCCAAATCCTCAAGGCATAAAAGTGGTTAAATAGTCTTGTAGTATATTTTCTTAGGGACAAATACAAACCACATTGAATGACCCCATGCCTTATTTCTTATAATGTTTAGTTTATAACAATTATACATGTTCTTCATATTTCTTTTAAAAGTATAAGATGTCCTACTTATCAGTTGCAAGTGCTTAAACTGCTTAACCAACATTTACTACTTTACTATCTTACTATGTTTATAAGAGATGTCGGTGAAAAGTTATATCTCTTGCTGGGACATTTGGTCTCACCCCATGGGTTCCAAAACGTTTTAGGTGGTCATGGTTGTGGAGGTCGAGGTCTTGGTACATGTGCTGCAATAAGAAGAGTAGTGAATACTTGATGTTGGATTTGTTTCTAGAGTTCTATAGTAGAGTCTTATGTGTCATCCCTATACTCTCAGGTCTTTGGGGAGATTTTTTTGTTTTGTATATAGACACATAGATTTTGGGTTGATGCCATGATTGTATAGAAATGGCATGTACATAAAATCATGTTGTAAAATGTAACCGTTTGGCTTGATAGACTTTGAACATGATATGTATCATCTGTTAGCCTATATGAAATACATATGGCCTGAGTTGAAGGCTTGTTTATAAAATACTTCTGCTTGAGATGTTGAATTGAAAATGGTTTTAATTTACCCTATTTTGTGGGGGTATTGCAATAAGTGATAATTTTGAATTTTGTTTTGAGTAATCTTGTTTAGTGTGGCGATAGTCGTCACAGTTAAGTTGTCTCCGAGTCTATAGGGACATAGGACTAGGGTTTGAGTCTGTTCTAGTATCCTATATTATATCTTATGGTCACTTCTGCTTATCCAGAAGAAGAGAAGAAAGATGTCTGGAAAACATGAAGGGCATGTTGTTGAAAGTGGTGTTGGTGTACCATGAGGTGGTGCAAGGGGGCAAGAAAGGGCAGAGGCTATGTCAGAAGTGCCTCAAGTCAACCTAGATGATGTAGCCAACCCTACATTTGAGTCCATGGTTGGACAATTTATGACTACCATGAACCACATGATCGTTAGGATGCCTACAGTTCAATCTAGGGAATCGATTCCCGATGCTAAAACCCATGGTTCTGGAAGGACTTTTGAAAGACCTCGACATGTAGGAGTGTTGGAGTATGTAGGGACATCTGATCCAACTGATGCATATATGTGGCTGACTGAGCTAGAAAATGCCTTCAAAATCCTCAACATCCTCAAAGAGGATAAGGTGAAACATGTTGTATACTTGGTAAAAGGGAGTGTTGGCCACTGGTGGGCCACAGAGGAGGAGAAAAGGTCGGGTGTTGAGATTACTTGGGAAGAATTCTGACAGGAATTTGTCAGTTAGTACTTTCTAGAGAGTTACTTGGGTGAGAAGATTGTACAGTTTGAGAATATCCAACATGGATATATGTCAGTCGATGCTTATGAAGCTAAGTTTATGGATCTTCTAAGGTTTTGTCCATACATGGCTACAATGGAAAAGGAGAGGATCAAACACTTTGAGAAGAGTGTGAGTTCTAAGCTGACAGCTCCAATGTCATCCTTAGAGAATAGAGAGAGATTTGACACTTTTATGGAGTCAGTTAGAAGAGTGGAGAGGTCTGTGATAGAGAAGTGTTAGACAAAAGACAAGAAGAGGCCTACACAGTATCAAGGACAACCATTTGGAGGCTTTAAGAAGCCTAGGTACTCAACACCTCAGTATCAACAGAGGTCAGTGACTCAATCACAGTGGACACAGAGTAGAGGCAGAGGTCATAGTTTTCCACCTAGAAAAGCTCATAGTACAATGTCAGTGTCTATGGCAGGGCCATCTAGGTCGTGGTATGAGGGCAAGACCTATTTAAAGTGTGTACAAATGGGGTATACTAAGCGGTATTGCCCTGTGAAGGATGAAGAGGTGATTCAGTAGTCAAGGCAGAGTCAGTAAGGGTTGCAACAATGACAACAACACAATGGCATAGGACGTAGACAAGTATCACAGGCTGGTTCCTCAAGACATGCTGGCAGAGGGAGAGGGTGACAACAAGAGACGACTCGATTCTATGTAATGAGCCAACCAAAAGGAGTCGTTAAGCCTCAGGTCATGACAGGTCAGATGGAATTATTTCATTTTGATTTTTCTTCTTCATGTTTTGTATCCATTTTAATTGATCCTAGTGTGATACACTCCTTTATCACTAGAGAAGTGATAGCTAGCTATTTCTTACCTGTTAAATGTAAACCAAATAGTCTTCATCTAGAAACTCCTCTAGTTGGTTTTGCAGAGTTACGGGAAGTATGTCCATCATGCATTTTATCTTTCTCTGGACATAGCATTCAAGTGGATCTCTTACCGCTTGATATGCATGTGTTTGATGTAATCCTTGGGATGGAGTGGACTGTAGTGGCAAGATAGCAATGTTTGTAGATGGTGATACTTTGTGGATTTCCAAGGATGATAGGAAGATTCTCCTGACATGTCTAGTTTCATCCATGACAGCAAAGAAGTGGATGAGATAGGGTTGTGATGTGTTTTTGGCACATGTTGTGGATACAAAGGCAAATGGTCCTAGTATTCAGGAAGTGACAGTGGTACATGAATTTGAGGATGTGTTCCTTGATGAGTTTCTAGGTGTACCTTCTCCTAGAGATATTGATTTTGAGATCGATCTAGTTCTAGGTACCCAACCTATAGCACAGACACCGTATAGAATGGCACCAACTGAGATGCAGGAATTAAAGAAAAATATGTAATAATTTCTTGAGAAAGGTTTCATTAGGTCAAGCATGTATCCTTGGGTTTCTCATGTTCTGTTTGTAAAGAAAAAAAATGAATCGATGAGGTTATGTATTTATTACCTATAGTTGAATAAGATTACAATTAATAACAAGTATCCATTTCCATGTATAGATGATTGTTTTGACCAGTTACAGGGTGTCATAGTTTTCTCTAAGATAGACCAAAGATTAGGTTATCATTAGTTGCGAATTAAGGCAAATGACATACCTAAGTCATCCTTCAGGACAAGATATGGTCATTATGAGTTTGTGGTTATGCCATTTGGGCTAACCAATGCACCAACAACATTCATGGATTTGATGAATAGGGTGTTTAGATCACATCTAGACCAATTTTTAGTTGTATTTATAGATGACATCCTAATCTAGAATGATAAAAAAAACATGAACAACACCTATGTCAGGCTTTGTCTTTGCTAAGGCAGCATCAGTTGTATGGGAAGTTCAGTAAATGTGAGTTCTGGTTAAAGGAAATGTCTCTACTAGGTCACGTAATATCTACCAAGAGAGTCTGTGTGGATCCAAAGAAAGTAGAATTAGTGTTGGAGTGGGATCAACCAAAGACACCTACGAATGTTCACAACTTTCTATGTTTGGCAGGATATTAGAGTAGGTTCATTAAGAACTTCAGTGAGGAAGTGTTACCCCTAGCAAAGCTTACAAGAAAGAACATATCGTTCGTATGGGATAACATATGTTAATGTTCTTTTCAATTTTGAAGGAGAATTTGACCAGTGTACTGGTATTAGTACCGCCAAAACAATAAAAGGGTTATATTGTCTTTTGTGATGCATCCAAGAATGGTCTAGGTTGTGTGCTAATGCAAGATAAGAATGTGATTTCATTCGCTTCACTACAGTTTAAGAAACACGAGGAGAACTGCCGGACGCACAACTTGGAGTTAGTTGTGGTGGTCCATGCTTTGATGATATGGAGACACTACTTGTATGACGAGAAGTGTCATATCTTCGCTGACCATAAGAACCTACAATACATCTTTTCAAAGCAAGAGTTGAACACGCAACAAAGATGTTGGTTGGAGTTGATAAAGGATCATGATTGCAATATATATTACCATCCAGGGAAGGCAAATGTGGTAGCATATGCCTTGAGTAGGAATTCTTCCTCATCATCATCTTCTGAGCAAGAACAGTTGAGTGCCTTGGTGTGCCATAAGAGAGAGATGTTGGTCTCTCTTAGATAGATGAATGTACAGTTGGAAGTGTCTATGTTAGAAGTTTTGTTGGCACAGTTACAAGTAAAGTTGACATTGAAATAATAGATCAGAGATGTGAAACAAAATGATATTATAGTATAATAGATTTGGGCATAGTTAGGCAGTGAGAAGCATGATGGCTTCCATGAATAAAATGATGGGATATGTGTTATCATGGCACGACAGTGGTACCAGATGTAAACAACATGAGAATGTTAGTTCTAAAAGAGGCTCACTCTTCTATGTACACTATGCATCTAGGTAGCATCAAGATGTATCAGAATCTGAAGGATATGCATTGGTGGCCAGGATTAAAGCATGATGTAGCCGAGCTTGTGGCTAGGTGTGCAGTGTGTCAGCAAGTGAAAGTTGAGCATCAGAAGCCTGCATGGACTTTGCAACCATTGCCTATACCACAGTGGAAGTGGGATCATATCACAATGAACTTTTTGGTTGGACTTCCAAGGATAGCCAAAGGTCATGATTCCATCTGGGTAATAGTGGATAGATTGACTAAGTCAGCATACTTTTTCCTAGTAAAGACAACATATATGGTTGAGATGCTTGCACAGGTGTATGTTTATGAGATAGTACATCTACATGGTATCCCAGCTACTATTGTGTTAGATAGAGGTCCATAGTTTACTGGTCACTTTTAGGAATGCTTGCATACAGTGATGGGTACTCAATTGAGGTTCAGTACGACATTCCATCCACATACAAATGGACAGTCTGAGAGGACAATATAGACCTTAGAGGACCTGTTGAGAGCCTTTGTATTATAGTTCTTAGGAAGTTGGGATATACATTTGAGTCTGATAGAATTTTTCTATAATAATATTTATCAAAGGATCACAATATGGCACCATATAAGGCATTATATGGGAGACATTGCATATCTCCTTTGTGTTGGTACAAGATAGGAGAATATCAGCTTTTAGGTCCTGAGTTAGTGCAGTAGATGACATAAAAGATCAAAGGCATTCAACAACAACTAAAGGCATCTCAAGATGGGCATGGGTCTTATGCTAATAACCATCATAGACCTTTAGAGTTCCAAGTGGGAGACATGGCGTATCTCAAAGTTTCTCCTTGTAAAGGTGTTCTAAGGCTTGGGAAGAAGGGTAAGTTAGCTCCCAGATTTATGCAACCTTATCATGTAGTTGCATGTGTTGGGAAGGTGGCCTATAAGTTGGAATTGCCACCTGAGTAGCAAAGGTTGCATCATGTATTTCATATCTCTATGTTGAGGAAGTGTCACCCTGATACAGAGTTGAGTCTTCATCCTATTGAGATAGAATTAGATAATGATATATCTTATGTAGAAGGACCTATTTTGATCCTAGATAAAAGGATAAAAAAGTTGAAAAAGAAGGACATTGTATTAGTTAAGGTTTTATGGCATCATCGTGGTGTTGAAGAAGCAACATGGGAGCTTGAGGACGAGATGTGAAGAAGTATCTGACTCTTTTTGTGTAGGATTTTGGGGGCAAAATCCCTATTTGGGGTTTATATTTGTAAGACTCCTGATCTAATTTAATGCTTAATTGTAATTACTTTGCATAATGAGATGCTTAAACCTAAATCTAATTTTTTAATATGTCTTAATATCATGTGGCATGCTTACATTTTCATTTAGGTCCAATTTGATTGATGTTTGAGCTACCTTGAAATATATCTACTTGTTTCCGACTAGTTTGCAATTTACCCATGTGAGAGGGTTATCTTGCAAAATGTCACATGAAGAGAGTTTTCTTTGTACCTTGGCATCATGAGAGATAAGATCGTGCTATGGTATGCCTCGTTTGAATCATGTGTGGTGATGTGACATCACATGGTGACTAAGGTTTCTAGGGTTTGCTTGATATGATGACTACGCTAAGGTTTGATGTCATGACCACTACACCACTTGTGGTGATGGTTGTGACCAAGACTCATGCATTAGATGTTATGACCGCAATTGAGACAACCTTGTGAGAGGTGGCTCAAAACACCTTGTCTTCAAGTGTCTCGACCATGTACACGTGACCTAGGGTTTTGATCTTGAAGTGTCTTGAACGAGACAAATAGATGGAGAGTATCGATCGAGACAAGAGGGCAACCAACATAGTTGGTCACGACACATTGCTGAATAAACATGGACATTTCTATTTTTACATGTGAGTGGAGGAAAGGTTATTCCATTGATGAACATGTGTCCTTTGATGATCTAATATATTGACACCTCAAAAATCTCTACTTCTCTCCTCCTTGGGGTATATAACCCATCCACTTCACAATCAAGTAACCTTTTTAGCCCCACAACTCTTTCTTCTTCCTTGAGATCGTCGTTGGAGCTTGACGAGCAAGGAAGGTCAGATCTAGGACCTTGGGTGGCTGATCCATCTTACTTTGTTAAAGATCTTATGCTAGAAGCAACCCTTGGTGGTGATTCTTGGTCAATATTTTCTTAGTAAGTGATCTTCCTCTTTAGATCATGTTTCTTTTTTGAAACTTGTTCATCTTCTTCCTCCTTCATGTCTATGAGGTTGTGGATCATCCATGGTGGCTTCTTTTGGATATCTTTTCTTAACAAAGATCATAGATCATGTGTTGACATGAGAGTTCCTAAGTGAGAAGAAGACATCATCTTTCATATTTCTCATTTGGTTCGACCTAGGTTTGTTTTTCTTCTTTCTTGGACTTCCTTGTGACCATGGTTTCTTTCTTCTTCTTGGAGGTGATCCCTTAATCTAGGTGTTGAAGCTTGGTTGAAGATTTTGGAGCTTAAGATCATAAGAGTTTGTTTCTCTTCAGATGAGGTGGGTTTCATATCTTTTCCTACCTCTATTATGTGCATCTTAAAGATAATCTTATACTATTTTCTATATGGTTTGTTATACGTGAACACCAAAAAGTTTTGATTTGTTATATGTTCACAAGAATCTTTGTTTCCTCTCTCTAAGTATATCTCTTTTGATGATCTTCCATCATCACGTTTAGGGTTGATGAACACTATGAACCAGGGTGTTATTCACCCTGTTGACATTTGGTTTACCCTGATGTTACCCATCTGCTTCGATCTTGGTTTAGATCTGTTATGGTGTTGAGCAAGTGGTTGAGATTGACCTTTGGCCTTCCATCACATTTGACGCCATTGATGAAAGGTGGTTTTAGTCGGGACACCCCCTAAGCCTTAGACTCATCGCTACTTATCAGTTTTGTGGGCTCCGATCTCCAAAACACGATATAAACTCAGCGAAAGCATTCGATTAACAACGGAATACGAAAAATTATGAAAAATAAAAACTTTTAGAGACAAGATCTTGAAAACATGAAACTTCTTTCATAAAAGCAAGATAAACAGTTTACATCTCTGATAAATCACTTCTTGAGTGATTATATACAACAAGATACAAAATCTCAAGATTAAAAACCAGAATCTCAGATCAACAAACTCCAAGGACCTGAGAGTACAAAGATGACATAAGACTATCTAACTAAAGGACTGGACAGCCATGATCTCCACCTGAGACTCACTACTGCCCCTGGTGTTGCTGCTCCTGGTACTGCTCACCCTCGGATTGGTTTCTCCGTCCTCGACGTCCACCTAAAAAGTTGAAACCTACGGAGTGAGACAATCTGAATAATTGTCCCAGCGAGAGTTATAAATCTCCGCCAGGAGCTTTGTTATATCATATGAGTAATACATGAGCAAGTAATCTAAGTTACTAAACAGCAGATTTGGATATTATGTAAAGCAACTTCATTTAAAGAACAAGAAGAACATGTATTCTAGAATGAATAGTGTAACATCAATCATTGTGTCTCGTAGTTCAGCCCTAGTAAATATACTATGCGGCTGATTATGTTTTACAAACATTATTATGCCCTGCGGAGATGAGGTATACCGCTCATACTCCAACCGATCACTATTAAGTCGCATCAGTATCATACTAGGTCATCAAAAGAGCCAGATTCTTATGAACTCATCTTCCTCAGTCAGTGTGAGGATCAACATGCAGGACATCTCGTGTCTCTGCTTAAGATAGCTTACCAGGGTATTCTGGCACTTCGCTATTAGAGTCACAGTGGCATTCTGTACTCTCTTCGTCATCGAAAGATCTCTTGTTTATCTCTCATCGATGCGGTATTTAAAGATTTCCTTGGGAGATTTGTGGTACATCACCACGGAATAAATATA
This sequence comes from Alisma plantago-aquatica, assembly GCA_963693085.1. Lineage (NCBI taxonomy): Eukaryota > Viridiplantae > Streptophyta > Magnoliopsida > Alismatales > Alismataceae > Alisma > Alisma plantago-aquatica. The sequence continues at coordinate 525,665,313 of OY856414.1, read as the reverse complement.
TATAGTGAAGGATTGATAAATATTTGTGGTACATCACCCCTAGTATTCTTTTAACATCAAACATGTTTCCAAACGTTTAAATTGTTAAAGCACTGCTACAAAAGAAGAATACTAAATGTATCAATTCTAACTCACATCAGTTATCAAATGGATATTAATTCTTAATCATCTCATCATAAGTCATTTAATCAGCATGACCTTGATGTTACTCATGGCTCTTACAGCCTATCAATCTCATATGATGCCACTTGAACTAGGCAACACAGTATGACATTATTCATAAAGCTAATAACATGCTTTCAATGAATATGATATCATAACCTTTACCTGGCTATGATTACTTCCTGCTTACTATCTGCATGATTGATATAGTTGAAGGTATGCATATATAACAGTACTAGCACAATATCAAAACATATCAATGTCTTTATAGTACACCACGGCCGTGCTCCCTTGCACGGGCGTGCAAGAGCAAACTACCACGGTCGTGCTCCTTAATACGGGCATGCTAAGAATCAGCATATCACCATTGGTTTCTAGGGTTTGTATTTAATTACATCATCCTAGGGTTATTGAACCTCTTAACTCACAAAGCATAAGGATTCTTCATATTACAACTCGTAATTAGGGTTTCGTACCCAAGACATAACTCTGAATTACTTCATTTATCAAATCACCCTAAATTAGGGTTTACTATTTACATTACATGTTATTATCCTAGAATTTAGGGTTTAATATCCACTTCATAGTGAATTGAGCTCATAGAATCACCATGTATGAGATAAATCATCATTAATGCCTTCCAATTAGGTTAAGATTCATTAATTATCATAATTAAGGTTTTCATGATCTCACATAGGTGGATCATACCCTAATCATGCACATTCATATGCATTGGAGGTATTTTACTTGAGTTTCAACCATAAATGGTACCTTCTCTCTCCTCTTACTAATAGATGATGATTACATCACTCTAGATTAGGTTAGGTCAAGTCCTCATTGATTAACATAAGCTAAGTCACCACTATCATGTCATTAGGGTTTGATTAAACAAAGGTGTCATCTACTTGAACCCTTCAAGGGCACATTGGTAATGAACACCATTAATCATCACATGGTTCAATCTTTTAATCACTTAGCCCCTTATTGTCTTTAAGTGTCATTAGGGTTTGAATTGAACCACCATTGAACTATTTAAACTTTCAAAGTACTAGACAATCAGAACCCTAAAGTCCCCAAACGGTTTCACACTTTAAACCTCCAAACGGTCCTGACACCGTTTGGATGTGTTGACCGTTTGGCTAGGTTGACTTTCAAACCGTTTGGACTAAATTACCTTGAAACTGTTTGAGTTGAAACGATCTTGAGATCAATTGGACCAAATGACCTTGAGATCATTTGAGCCCAAATGGTCTTGAGACCATTTGGCCCCAAACGGTCTTGAGACCATTTGGCCTCAAACGGTCTTGAGACCGTTTGGATCCAAACGGTCTTGAGACCATTTGGTCCAAATGGGCTCAAAACCACATGGACCTCAAGGGTGTATCAAAGGTTATAATCGATTGGGGTTTTCTATGTTGAAGCCTTAAATTGGCCATACCCTTGATAACCACTTATAAATTGAGTCAATTAGGGTTAGCCTTAATCAATTGGACACCAAATTGACCCTCAATTGAAAGCCAATTAGGGTTGAATCCAACTCAATTAGGGTTTGCAATCGGTCAACCATCAATGCTCATCAACATGATTCTAATAGAGGTTGAACCCATCAATTGACATCCAATTGGGCCCAAAATTGGCCCAAACGGTCTTAAGATCATTTGGACACCCTCCAAACGGTCTTGAGACCGTTTGCCCAAAGTTTTATTAAAATATAAGTCGATTGGATAAGGGTTGAACCCTAATTAGGTCTAAAATCAGCACTTTTATTCAATTCATTAATCCATTGTAATTGGACCCTCATTTCATCAAAAAAAAACCTTAACCCTAGACATTCAAACGGTCTTGGGTTGTCACCAAACGGTCTTAAGACCATTTGAGTGAACCCCCAAACGGTCTTGAGACCGTTTGGGCCCTTCAACCCAAAGTTCACCAAAATTGGTCATTGGAAACACCAATTGAACCCGATTAGGGTTTTGAAGGTTGAAGTGCCTTCAACTTATGATTAGTTTGCAATTAGATCATGAATCTTTGTAATTTATTAATTCAACATGTATACAACAGACCTCTACACGGTCTTCACTTGGTCAACCCTTCCAAACGGTCTTGGAGACCGTTTGAATCTAAATGGTCTTGCAAGACCGTTTGAGATCAAACGGTCTTGAGACTGTTTGATTTCAATCGGTTTGCAAACCGTTTAGACCAAATGGTCCAAGGTCATTTGGTAAAGTTACCTAGGGATTCACGCCCATCATCTTCAACCTTGGGACAGGTCGGTTACTTCGTGGATTTGCTTGCAAGAAAGAAAGGAAAGATGGGGAAGAAAAAGAACTAACTACTACATTCAAGAACAAGTATATGTATAAGAAAGCAAGAGGTTTAGAGTTATAAAACCCGCCTTAAGGTCGTTCCTTGAGATCCAAGCTTCAAAGCGTCAAGCCTTTAATGGCGTCTTGAGCTCCACAGGTCGGCCAAGGGTGTTTCTCCAAGAAAAAGTTGGGAAAGATCGGCTAGGAAGAAAGAACTAAGTAAGTTAACCATGAAACCAACCTTGTAATCCACTTTCCTCCATGAATTCGAGCAAGATGATGACCCAAGCTTACCTATATTTTCCTTGGTCGTCCTCCTCTTCTCCAGAGCTCTGCCTTAGTCGGTACAAGCAAGGTGATAAGTGAAGGAAGAAAGGAAACGTTCCTTTGCAAACAAAGGAAAGGTGTATATATATATATATATATATATATATATATATATATATATACTTTGGGGTCATTTCCAACATAAGAACAACTTACTTCTTATTTTCTCAACTAGGTCCTTCCTTTCTTTTAGGCACGTCCCTCCTCCTCATATATAAGGTAAAACTTCTTCTAAAACCAAGAATTAAAGGCAAAGAAGGTCAACCTTTCACTAAGGTGCACATATACATAAAGGTCTCTTTACTTACAACTTGGTGATTTAATTACAAAGGTGTTCCTTATTATATGTTTATTCAAATGAAGTGCCCCCTTAATCATTATTACTCTAAATGATGTCAAAAGTCATAAAAGAGATATTAGAAAGTTTATTTTACAAGTTACACCCCACATTTTGGGTAAATTGCACGTTTACACCAAAATTAGGGTTTTAGGCACATGGATTGCCCCACAAGCTGCATCTTAGTGCCCAAGCTTGGGGAATCAATCACACTTCATCATATTCACTCTTATGATGTCTCAACTCTAAAGGAACATATCAACATGTATAAATTGCAAGTTAACCCCTCTAACTGGGTAAATTGCACATAGGTCCCTGTATTACAAAACAATACTAAAACATTGTTTAAAAAGGACATAAATGTAAACATATGTTCCTCAAGAGCTTTAATTACATGGCAACAGATAATCACAAGTATCTTAATTACATAATTAGGCAAAACACCTAGGGTTATCTCATAACCCAGGTCAGGGATGTTACAAATTATCCACCCCTTACAAGGATTTCGTCCCCGAAATCAACAAAACATATATTAAGAGAACAGAGCAGGGTATTTCCTTCTCATCTCTTGCTCTAGTTCCCATGTGGCTTCTTCAGCACCATGGTGATTCCAGAGGACTTTCACAAGACTTATATCTTTCTTCTTTAGCTTTTTAATTCTGTTATCAAGGATTGACACTTGTCCTTCCTCATAAGTTATATCATCATTCAATTCTATCTCCATAGGCTGTAGAACTGACTATGTATCAGGGTGACATTTCCTCAACATAGAAATGTGAAACACAAGGTGTAACCTCTGTAAATCTGGTGGAAACTCTAGTTTATAGTCTACTTTTCCAACCCTTTCAATGATTGGATAAGGTCCCATGAATCTAGGAGCTAACTTCCCTTTCCTTCCAAATCTTAGAACTCCCTTCCAAGGCGATACCTTAAGGTACACTCTGTCTCCAACCTGGAATTCTAAGGGTCTATGACGTCTATCAGCATATGACTTCTGCCTATCACGTGCAGTCTTAATATGTTGTTGTATTACTTTAATCTTCTCTGTGGTCTACTGCACAAGATCAGGACCTAACAACTGATGTTCACCAGTTTCATACCAACATACGGGTGATCTACAGCGTCTACCATACAACACTTCATAAGGTGCCATATCAATACTATGTTGATAGCTATTGTTATAGGCAAACTCTATCAAGCTTAAGTGTAGATCCCAACTTCCTGTAAATTGGAGAACACATGCTCTCAGCAAGTCTTCCAAGGTATGTATAGTCCTTTCTGACTGTCCATCAGTCTGTGGGTGAAAGGTTGTACTAAACTTTAACTTGGTGCCTAAAGCTCTGTGCAACTGCTCCCAAAAACAACTTGTAAACTGGGGACCTCAGTCAGAAACTATAGTGACAGGAACTCCGTGCAGTCGCACTATCTCTTGAACATACAGCTGTGCTAACTTCTCGGCAGAATAGGTTGTTTTGACAGGCAAGAAATGATATGTCTTTGTCAACCTATCAACTATTACCCAAATGGAATCATGTCCTTTGTTTGTCCTAGGTAGGCCAACAACAAAGTCCATGGTCACATGGTCCCACTTCCATTGTGGTATGGGTAAAGGTTGCATTGTTCCTGCAGGCTTCTGGTGTTCAGCCTTAACTTGATGACACACAGGACACCTCATCACAAACTCTGCAACATCCTTCTTCATCCCAGGCCACCAATGCATATCTTTCAAGTTTCAATACATCTTGGTGCTTCCAGGATGCATGGCATACATCAAAGAATGAGCTTCTTCCAGGACTAACTTTCTCAAGTTATCCACATCCGGTACTATCATCCTCCCATGATAACATGCCACTTGATCGTCTGAGTCATAGAAACCATCTCGTTTCTCATCACCATATTTTGATTTGATCTGCTGAACTGCAGCATCAACATGTTGTGCCTCCTTAATCTGCTCTCTTAGGGTAGGTTTTATTTGCATCTCAGCTAACAACCCATTTAACAAAGACACTTTCAACTGCACATTGTCTTGCCTTAAGGAGATAAGCATATTTCTCCTAGAGCATACTAAAGAGTTTAGTTGTGCTTTATCCATGGTTGATGTTGCTGATTTCCTACTCAAGGCATCTGCAACCACATTGGCCTTCCCTGGATGGTAATCAATTGTACAATCATAGTCCTTGATTAACTCCATCCAGCGACGTTGCCTCATGTTAAGTTCGTGCTGAGAGAAGATATACTTAAGGTTCTTATGATCAGTGAAAATCTGGAATGTCTCTCCGTAGAGATAATGTCTCCAGGTCTTCAAAGCATGAACCACAACAGCTAACTCTAGATTGTGTGTCAGATAATTCTCCTCGTGTTTCTTAAGCTGTCGGGAAGCAAAAGAAATCACTTGCTTATCCTGCATCAACACACATCTGAGTCCATTCTTGGAGGCATCACAGAAAACTATGTATCCTTTGCCTTGCTCAGGTAGCACAAGTACAGGTGCACTTGTCAACCTTTCCTTCAGTAACTGAAAAGATTGCTGACACTTATCACTCCAGGCAAAAGGAACATCCTTCCGGGTCAACTTAGTCAAGGGTAAAGCTATGGAACTGAAGTTCTTAATGAACCTTCGGTAATAACCAACCAACCCTAAGAAACTACGAATCTCCGTCAGTGTCTTTGGTTGTTCCCATTGTAGGACAGATTCTACCTTTTGAGGATCAACATGAATTCCCGAGGCAGATAACACATGTCCAAGGAAAGATACTTCCGGTAACCAAAACTCACACTTGCTAAACTTAGCGTATAGCTTATGTTCTCTTAGCAAAGTTAGAGCCTGATGAAGATGTTGTTTGTGTTGCTGAGCATCTCTACTATAGATCAGAATGTCATCTATGAAGACAACAACGCACTGATCGAGGAAAGGTCGGAAGATTCTATTCATGAGTTCCATAAATGCAGTTGGTGCATTAGTTAGTCCAAACGACATAACTGTGAACTCATAGTGACCATACCTTGTCCTAAAGGCAGACTTGGATATGTCACTATCCTTAATACGAAGTTGATGATATCTCAACCTCAGGTCTATCTTTGAGAAAACAGTTGCACCACACAATTGGTCGAAGAGATCATCAATCCTCGGCAGAGGGTACTTATTCTTTATTGTTACTTTATTTAATTTTCTATAAATAAACAAAACTAGAGCACCCCAAGGTGAAGTGCTCGGCCGGATGAAAACCTTCTCAAGCAACTCCTGCAGTTGTTTCTTGAGTTCTTCCATCTCAGCAGGCGCCATCCTATACAGTGTTTGTGCTATAGGTTGTGTGTCGGGGATCAAATTGATTTTAAAATCAATTTCCCGAGGTGGTGGTACACCTGGAAGTTCTTCAGGAAATACATCTTCAAATTCCCTTACTACAGGAACTTCAGCAGGGTTGGGACTCTCCATGGTAGTATCTACTACATGGGCCAAGAATGCATAACATCCTTGTCTCATTAGCTTCTCAGCAGCCATAGCTGACACAAGGCAGGTGGGTAGAATCTTTCTCTCTCCTTGAAAGATCCATGTGTCGCTTTCATCAGCAAACACAACTTGCTTGGATTCACAATCCAAGACAACCCTATACCTTTCCAAGGTATCCATCCCAAGGATTATATCAAATCCTTGCATCTCAAGTGGTATTAAGTCCACTTGAATGCGATGATCAGAAAAGAAGAGAATGCAAGGAGAACATTCCTCCTGTAACACAGCAGACCCTCTCAACAGAGTCTCAAGAAACAAGCTATCTTCCCTATGAATGACGGTCATATTGCATTTATGAATCACTCTTCGAGTGATAAAGGAGTGTGTAGCACCCGGGTCAATAAAAAAAATACAACACAAGATGTAGACATATCAAAATATAACAACTCCATCTGACCTGCCACAACTCGTGGGTTGATCACTGCATCAGGTGGGTTCATTGCATAGAACCTTGATGTCACCTGAGGTTGATTCAGTGCTGACGATCCAGCTTGGGACGCTTGTCCACGTCCTCTGGCTGCTCCTTGAAACTGCCTCCTTTGGGATCCTTGCTGACTTTGCCTCTGTGGTTGTGTCACACTGACATGCCTAGCTCTGCAGTCTTTCATTAGATGTCCCACCTTTCCACATATGTAGCAGCTTCTCTCCGATTGTTGTGGTCTTGGTGGTCCTGCGACTGACATCGATGTTGAACTGTGAGCCCCTTGTAGTGGTAGGCTTCGTCCTCGACCTCTACTCAGTGTCCACTGAGTCTGGGCACTAGGTCTAGGTGGTGGTGGTGTAGGAGCAGAAAACCTAGGCTTCTTGAAGTCTCTAGATGAAGATCCCTAGAACTGAGGATACATCCTTTTATGGGTTTGCCTCTTCTCTGCTACAAACCTTTCTACCCTTCAGACTAACTCGACGAAGGTAGCAAACCTTTCTCGGTTCTCTAGGGTAAACACGGGAGTAGTCAACTCAACATTCAATCCCTTCTCGAACCTTCTGATCCTTTCTTCATCTGCAGTAGCCATGTGCGGACAAAACTGCAGCAACTCCATGAACATAGCTTCGTATTCGCTAATGTTCATTAAATCTTGCCTTAACCTCTCGAACTGAGAGATTTTCTCATCCAGGAACGTCTTAGGGAAATATCTATTGATAAATTCCTGTCGGAAGACTTCCCACGTAGCTTCCACACCTGGCCTCTTCTGCTCTTCCATGGTCCACCAGTGACCAGCACTCCCCTTGAGAAGATAGACTACATGTCTAACCTTTTCAGCTTCTGGGATGTTCAGGATTCTAAAGGCCTTCTCCAACTCTGTTAACCATAGGTCGGCATCTACCGGATCAACTGTTCCAAAGTATTCGGTTGCTCCGACATGACAAAGTCACTCGAACGTCTTACCGATACCTTGTCCTTCAGGTTGGGCAGGTGCCCTAGGTGCAGGCATAGGCATCCTGTCGGTGATATGTGTCATGGCAGTCATAAACTGCCAGAACATAGTCTGAACAGCTAGGTTACCCATGTCAGCTGGGTCAAACTGAGGTGGCTCAGATACAGGTTGCTCTATTTCCGGGTTTCTTGCACCTCCTCGGGGTGCAGCTACGCTACTCTCGGCCACGTACTCCTCATGTGGCTCTGCCATCCTTATATATATCTTCTTCTCCTGAGGAGCAGAAGACTCTATTAGATAGGAAAGAAACACTAAGGATAGACTCAACATCCTAAGTCCTATGTCTCTGTAGACTCAGCAAACCTAGAGCTCTGATACCACTTAATTGTGGGCTCCGATCTCCAAAACATGATATAAACTCAGCGGAAGCATTCAATTAACAGCGGAATACGAAAAATTACGAAAAATTAAAACTTTTCGAGATAAGATCTTGAAAACATGAAACTTCTTTCATAAAAGCAAGATAAACAGTTTACATCTCTGATAAATCACTTCTTGAGTGATTATATACAACAAGATAGAAAATCTCAAGATTAAAAACCAGAATCTCAGATCAACAAACTCCAAGGAACTGAGAGTACAGAGATGACATAAGACTATCTAACTAAAGGACTGGACAGCCATGATCTCCACCTGAGACTCACTACTGCCCCTGGTGTTGCTGCTCCTGGTACTGCTCACCCTCGGATTGGTTTCTCCGTCCTCGACGTCCACTTAAAAAGTTGAAACCTACGGAGTGAGACAATCTGAATAATTCTCCCAGCAAGAGTTATAACTCTCCGCCAGGAGCTTTGTTATATCATATGAGTAATACATGAGAAAGTAATCTAAGTTACTAAATAGTAGATTTGGATATTATGTAAAGCAACTTCATTTAAAGAACAAGAAGAACATGTATTCTAGAATGAACAGTGTAACATCAATCATTGTGTCTCGTAGTTCAGCCCTAGAAAATATACTACGCGGCTGATTATGTTTTACAAACATTATTATGCCCTACAGAGATGAGGTATACCGCTCACACTCCAACCGATCACTATTAAGTCACATCGGTATCATACTAGGTCATCAAAAGAGTCGGATTCTTATGACCTCATCTTCCTCAGTCAGTGTGAGGATCAACATGCAGGACATCTCGTGTCTCTTCTTAAGATAGCTTACCAGGGTATTCTGGCACTTCGCTATTAGAGTCACAGTGGCATTCTGTACTCTCTTCATCATCGAAAGATCTCTTGTTTATCTCTCATCGATGCGGTATTTAAAGATTTCCTCGGGAGATTTGTGGTACATCACCCCGGAATAAATATATATAGTGAAGGATTGATAGATTAAGGTACATCTACATCAATTCCTACACTAGGATGTAAGGATATTCACATCCATATTCCCCCACATACTCAAAAGTATTTGATCTAGGAGTTCCCTTAGGAAAACCTGTTTCACCATCATTTAGCTTCTAACAATGATGGATCTATGATCAGGGCTCCACATGATATGATTATACTTGATTGGTTAGGTACATTCTAGTATTCTTTTAACATCAAACATGTTTACAAACATTTAAACTGTTAAAGCACTGCTACAAAAGAAGAATACTAAATGTATCAATTCTAACTCACATCAGTTATCAAATGGATATTAATTCTTAATCATCTCATCATAAGTCATTTAATCAGTATGACCTTGATGTTACTCATGGCTCTTATAGCATATCAATCTCATATGATTCCACTTGAACTAGGCAACATAGTATGACATTATTCATAAAGCTAATAACATGCTTTCAATGAATATGATATCATAACCTTTACCTGGCTATGATTACTTCCTGCTTACCATCTGCATGATTGATATAGTTGAAGGTATGCATATATAACATTATTAGCACAATATCAAAACATATCAATGTCTTTATAGTACACCACGGTCGTGCTCCCTTGCACGGGTATGCAAGAGCAAACTACCACGGCCGTGCTCCTTAGCACGGGCGTGCTAAGAATCAGCATATCACCATTGGTTTCTAGGGTTTGTATTTAATTACATCATCCTAGGGTTATTGAACCTCTTAACTCACAAAGCATAAGGATTCCTCATATTATAACTCGTAATTAGGGTTTCGTACCCAAGACATAACTCTGAATTACTTCATTTATCAAGTCACCCTAAATTAGGGTTTACTATTTACATTACATGTTATTATCCTAGAATTTAGGGTTTAATATCCACTTCATAGTGAATTGAGCTCATAGCATCACCATGTATGAGATACATCATCATTAATGCCTTCCAATTAGGTTAAGATTCATTAATTATCATAATTAAGGTTTTCATGATCTCACATAGGTGGATCATACCCTAATCATGCACATTCATATGCATTGGAGGTATTTTACTTGAGTTTCAACCATAAATGGTACCTTCTCTCTCCTCTTACTAATAGATGATGATTACATCACTCTAGATTAGGTTAGGTCAAGTCCTCATTCATTAACGTAAGCTAAGTCACCACTATCATGTCATTAGGGTTTGATTAAACAAAGGTGTCATCTACTTGAACCCTTCAAGGGCACATTGGTAATGAACACCATTAATCATCACATGGTTCAATCTTTTAATCACTTAGCCCCTTATTGTCTTTAGGTGTCATTAGGGTTTGAATTGAACCACCATTGAACTATTTAAACCTTCAAAGTACTAGACAATCAGAACCCTAAAGTCCCCAAATGATTTCACACTTTAAACCTCCAAACGGTCCTGAGACCGTTTGGATGTGTTGACCGTTTGGCTAGGTTGACTTTCAAACCGTTTGGACTAAATTACCTTGAAACCGTTTGAGTTGAAACAATCTTGAGATCGATTGGACCAAATGACCTTGAGATCATTTGAGCCCAAACGGTCTTGAGACCGTTTGGCCCCAAACGGTCTTGAGACCGTTTGGTCCAAATGGGCTCAAAACCACATGGACCTCAAGGGTGTATCAAAGGTTATAATCGATTGGGGTTTTCTATGTTGAAGCCTTCAATTGGCCATACCCTTGATAACCACTTATAAATTGAGTCAATTAGGGTTAGCCTTAATCAATTAGACACCAAATTGACCCTCAATTGAAAGCCAATTAGGGTTGAATCCAACTCAATTAGGGTTTGCAATCGGTCAACCATCAATGCTCATCAACATCATTCTAATTGAGGTTGAACCCATCAATTGACATCCAATTGGGCCCAAACTCGGCCCAAACGGTCTTAAGATCATTTGGACACCCTCCAAACGGTCTTGAGACTATTTGCCCAAAGTTTGATCAAAATCTAAGTCGATTGGATAAGGGTTGAACCCTAATTAGGTCTAAAATCAGCACTTTTATTCAATTCATTAATCCATTGTGATTGGACCCTCATTTCATCAAAAACAAAAACCTTAACCCTAGACCTTCAAACGGTCTTGGGTTGTCATCAAACGGTCTTAAGACCGTTTGAGTGAACCCCCAAACGGTCTTGAGACCGTTTGGGCCCTTCAACCCAAAGTTCACCAAAATTGGTCATTGGAAACACCAATTGAACCCGATTAGGGTTTTGAAGGTTGAAGTGCCTTCAACTTATGATTGGTTTGCAATTCGATCATGAATCTTTGTAATTTATTAATTCAACATGTATACAACAGACCTATAAATGGTCTTCACTTGGTCAACCCTTCCAAACGGTCTTGAGACCGTTTGATTTCAATCGTTTGCAAACCGTTTAGACCAAATCGTCCAAGGTCATTTGGTAAAGTTACCTAGGGATTCACGCCCATCATCTTCAACCTTGGGACAGGTCAGTTACTTCATGGATTTGCTTGCAAGAAAGCAAGGAAAGATGGGGAAGAAAAAGAACTAACTACTACATTCAAGAACAAGTATATGTATAAGAAATCAAGAGGTTTAGAGTTATAAAACCCGCCTTAAGGTCGTTCCTTGAGCTCCAAGCTTCAAAGATTCAAGCCTTTAATGGTGTCTTGAGCTCCACAGGTCGGCCAAGGGTGTTTCTCCAAGAAAAAGTTGGGAAAGATCGGCTAGGAAGAAAGAACTAAGTAAGTTAACCATGAAACCAACCTTGTAATCCACTTTCCTCCATGAATTCGAGCAAGATGATGACCCAAGCTTACCTAGATTTTCCTTGGTCGTGCTCCTATGCTCTAGAACTATGCCTTAGTTGGTCCAAGCAAGGTGATAAGTGAAGGAAGAAAGGTGTTCCTTACTATATGTTTATTCAAATGAAGTGCCCCCTTCATCATTATTACTCTAAATGATGTCAAAAGTCATAAAAGATATATTAGAAAGTGTATTTTACAAGTTACACCCCACATTTTGGGTAAATTGCACTTTTACACCAAAATTAGGGTTTTAGGCACATGGATTGCCCCACAAGCTGCATCTCAGTGCCCAAGCTTGGGGAATCAATCACACTTCATCATATTCACTCTTATGATGTCTCACCTCTAAAGGAACATATCAACATGTATAAATTGCAAGTTAACCCCTCTAACTGGGTAAACTGCACATAGGTCCCTGTATTACAAAACAATACTAAAACATTGTTTAAAAAGGACAGAAATGTAAACATATGTTCCTCAAGAGCTTTAATTACATGGCAAAAGATAATCACAAGTATCTTAATTATATAATTAGGCAAAACACCTAGGGTTATCTCATAACCTAGGTCAGGGATGTTACAAGTTTGGTCGTGACGCATCACTACTGTTTAGATGGCTAACGTTGCAGCATGATTGTTCAGTGGGTAGATTATAACACTTGTCTATGTCTTGGAAGTAGTTGATACATGGTTGTTCTTGGGTCAGAACAATTGATTCTTAAGGAGGTAACGTCATGCGGCATGACTTGGTCATGATGTTGTGTTTAAGATTTTCATGGCCGTAATGTACCTTGGGAGGTTTCGATTGCAACACACCTTGTGAAGTGGTCATGACGTCCCATTACCTATCCCTGGAGTCACAGGTGCAACTCCATATTATTGTTTCTTTGTGTCTCGATCATAATGGTTTGCTTCGATGGTGTCTCAGTTGTAACCTGTTATAGATGGTGGTCGAGACGTTGGGCTATAGGTGGGAGGTCATGATATCTCATTGTTGAATAGGTCGAGATGCCCATGCATTATGATGGTTGAGACCAGGTTGAAGTGCATCATTTGAGACACTCATATGAGAGTGGTCAAGACCATGGGATGTGTCTCGATTGAGATACATGTGTTGTGTCTTGGTCACGACACCCCATTGTTGGTCAAGTCGGCACCCATGTGTTGGTAGGTCATGACATTTGTGTTATAAGGGGTTGAGTCATATGTGTTGTGAATAGTTGAAATACCTATATATGAGTATGTACATGATCAATATAAGGTGTAAGGACCTACTAAATATGTTGTGGTTAAGAATGGTTAATCATTAACAATAATGTTTAACATCAATATTCTCGGAGAGTGATATGGCTGTGGGGTGTGAGGCGACGGCTACGGCGACGACCGTGGTGACTGGAGTGGTGAGCCCTATCGGAGATGTGTCGGGTGGAGGACAAGCTTCTCATGCTCAATCTAGTATCTGGAGCGACCTCTTTAAGAAAGCTATCCAAGGAGATACATCTTTAGGCAAAGTAGACATAGATCTGAGAGGCAAGACGCTCATCTACCCAAGCGCGGAAGTAGAGAAAAATGCTGAGAAATGGAGGTTGTATCTAGTAGGTTATGTAGTTGGATTAAGACCACACCTTCCCTCTTTGGAATGCTATTTACGTCAGATCTGGAAGTTAAAAGGATCCATTGAAGTCTTAGATCATGGGAAAGGCTTCTTTCTCATCAGATTCACTATCAATGAAGATTTGGAGTCTGTCTTGGACGGAGCAGCTTGTTTTGTGAGAGATAAGCCTTTGATACTGATGAAATGGAGACCGGGCCAACAGTTGACAAAGTTCAAATTCTCTGAAGTACCAATCTGGATCCAAGTTCACGATCTTCCTCTTGAACTATGGGATAAGGCCATGTTTGAAAGGATTGTGTCCTACCTGGGAGAGCCTCTGAGAGTTGACAGAGATACTTTCAACTTCAAAAGACTCGAATTTGCCAGAATGCAGGTTCTCATTCCGGCGAACTCGAATTTTCCTGAACATTTGGAGCTGGCGAGTGAGAAAGGTGATAAGAAGTCGATCAATTTTGTGTATGAATGGAAGCCCAAGCCGTGTTTTGTGTGTAACCTATTTGGACACGAATGTCAGGAGGCCTTTCCTCAAAAGCAATCGAAGAAGGTCTGGGTTCCGAAGATAGTGCAGGCTCCCCCTCCCCCTCTTCCTTCTACTTCTATCACTAAAGGTGTGAGCTCGAGTTCTTTAGTCACATTGGTTGAGGAAATGTCGAAGAAGAATAAGTTGACTCCTGAGACTTTGCAGAATATGACTGTGCAGCAGAATGTTTCTATTGTTGGGATATTAACGGAGAAGCAGGTTATCTCGTATGTCAATGAAGTGCTCTCAAATGATGTGGATGCTACTCTGGTTTCAGGTGGGGTTCCAGGTAGCGGTTCATTTGTTGCTGAAGGTTCTAATCAGGATGTGAGTGGTGAAGAAGATGAGTTTCATGTGTCGAATGACTCATTTGAAGATACTTCCCTAAATTTCAATCCTGACGCACCAATGGTTGTCCAGTCTGCTGCAGAGGTAGTTGTGGATTAATCTACTCCTCCTTTGACTGATAATGTGAGTGTTGAAGATGGGTTTGAGGTCCAGAAAGCCTATAGAAGGAAGAAGGGGAAAGCTAAGACTAGGAAACATGTTGCTCCTAGTAAGGATACTGTTAATAATGAATTGCTATCTAACAAATTCGATAATTTGAAGCTTGGTGGTAAAGAAGACAGTGTTGATGTAGTGCTCCAAACCAGTGAAGTACTGGTGTCAAAGGTTACCAATGGTTAAGTCTATTAACATGCTCTCCTGGAATGTTCGAGGCTTAAATATGAAAGCCTTGGCTGTCCAGAATAAAATTTTGGAGTTTAAGCCTAATATAGTTGTTCTCAATGAAACTAAAGTGAGGGAAGCGAAGATGAGTAAAATTATGTCCAAATATTTCTCTGAGTATAGATGGTTGTCTAATCATAATTCCCACGTTTTGGGAAGGGTTGTTCTTTTGTGGAAGGAGAAGGACTGCTCAGTGAGAAAAGTTTGTGAGATTGATCAATCCTTACATGTTAGAGTTTCTTGTGATTGTAGAGTCTTGTTCGTCACTGCTGTGTATGGGCATAACCCTGATGGTGATAGGGTCAGGCTTTGGAGGGAAATTGAAGATATCTATGAGTATTTTGATTCTCCTTGGGTCATTCTCGGTGATTTTAATGCTGTTAGGAAAGTAGATGAGAAGATGGGTCAGGATCCTCCCTCTAATAAGTCGATGGAAGACTTTAATCAGTGCATGCTTAACTATCATCTCTTTGAGTTGAGGTTAAATGGTTTTCTTTTCTCTTGGGATAATCAACAAAGTGGCAAAGATTTTGTTACTTCTTATCTTGATAGAGTTCTTTATAATGATAAATTCATGGTTGAGTTTGATGATTTTAAAGGTGCCCTTCATTCTAATATCATTAGCGATCACAAGATTTTAACTCTTGATGTTGGGGACAGGGTGAAGGTCAAAACCCCTTTTAGATTTATAAATGCTTGGGCTTCCAGGGTGGATTTTCTTGGTTCTATTAAGAATAGTTGGAGCAAGGAATTGTCTGGGTTTCCTGCATTTAAACTCTACTCTAAGTTTAAAAAGCTTCGTTTTGACCTCTCTGAATGGAATAGGGATCGAGTGGGTAATTTTTATGATAAAGCTAGAGAAAAGGAATTCATTGCTACTGAAGCTCAGTTAAGACTGGATTTAGACCCAACTAATGGTTTACTTCAAGAAGATGCTTGTTGAAAAAGAAAATCTGCGTTTGAGGCTAAATTACAGGAGGAATCCTTGTTGAGACAGAAATCAAGGATTAGATGGTTAAAGGAAGGGGACTCTAATTCCAAGTTCTTTTACTCTTCTATTAAAGTTAGGAGGAACTTTAATCACATCAAAGCTTTATCTATTGATGGCACGGTCTGCACTGATGAGTCTATCATTAAGAAGCATATTGTGGACTATTATACTGACTTATTCAACAATTCTCATACTGTCAACTTGGATATTCTGAAGAGTCTTTGCTTTCCCATTTTCAGTGAAGTGGATTCTCTTGCACTGGATAGACACTTTACTATCAAGAATGTTATTGTTGTTGTTAAGGGTCTTAATTCTGACAAATGCCCTGGTCCTGATGGGTTTAATGGTAAATTTTATAAGGACTGTTGGAGTATTATTTGTACAGAGGTGGTTGAAGTTGTGCTTGGTTTCTTTAGTTCGGGTATACTTTTCAGAGAAGCTAATCGGAATTTTATTTCTCTTATCCCTAAAGCCATGGACTCTAATGAGTTCAAGAACTTAAGGCCTATTGCTTTATGCAATGTCTTCTATAAGATTATCTCCAAGTTGTTGGCCATTAGACTACAAAGTGTGCTTCCTTCCATTGTTAATGCTAATCAATGTGCTTTTGTGCGTGGTAGAAGAATCAAGGATGTGATTCTTCTTTCCAATGAGCTCATTCATGATTTTAATAAGAAAGGTTCAAGACCTAGGATGTGCCTTATGATTGACATCACTAAGGCCTATGATACTATTTCTTGGGATGCCCTTTTCTTCATTCTTCGATCCATGATGTTTCCTCATTGCTGGACTGTTTGGTTAAAGGAAATTTTCGACACTATGTCTTATGAGGTTTTGGTCAACAGAGAAGCTACTGGTTCTTTCAAACCCAGTAATGGAGTAAGGCAGGGCGATCCCCTTGCTCCTTACCTCTTTGTTCTTGTTATGCAGGTGGTCTCTCTCTTGCTTGACACAGAGGTGAAAGAAGGCAATCTTAAACCTTTGAGGGCTTATGATTCCTTGGAGATTTCTCATTTGATCTTCGCAGATGACCTTATGATATTTTCTGAAGCTGACATTCAAAGTGTTGTTGCTATAAAAATGTCCTTGATAAGTTGTACTTGTCGATTGGTTTGAAGATTAACTATGACAAGAGTGTGGTTATCTACAGCTCGAGAGTGAACAAGAATACTATTGGTGATATATTGGGGATCAAAGAAGGTTCTTTTCCAATTAGATACCTGGGGATTCCTCTATTTATTGGTAGACTTAATAAGATTCACTGTTGTCCCTTAATGGATAGAATCAAAAGGAGGCTTGATAGTTGGAAGATCTCACAGTTGTCTATGGCGGGTAGGGTGGAGTTAGTTCAGTCTACTCTCACTACTACTTATCAATATTGGGCCTCTGTTTTTCCCCTTCCGTCTTCTGTTTGCGACGATATTGATAAATTATGTCGTGACTTTATTTGGGGGAATACGGATAATTCTAGTCATGTTCATCTTGTCAAGTGGAGTTCTATTACTAAACGTAAAGGTGAAGGAGGTCTTGGTATCAAAAATATCAGAGAAGTTGTCAAAGCTTCTATCATTCTTAATGGCTGAAATATCGCCAAGAAGAAAGATAGTGTTTGGGTGAAATGATACATGAAAAGTACTTAAGTAGATGCTCCTTTTGGACTCTGTCGCTCAATGATTCCTTTTCTTGGTTTTTCAAAAGAGTCCTGATGGAACGTGATGTTCTTAGGATATTTATTGAGCTCACTATTGGTAATGGTTCTGATACCTTCGTGTGGCTGGATCCGTGGCTCCCTAACTCTAATTTTCTTGTGGATGTGCTTGGTAGGCAAAGCCTTATTCAGCTTGGTATCCCTAGGAATGCTAAAGTTTGTAGTCTTATTCATGATGGGGAGTGGTTCTTCGATGCTTCAAGGCTTCATGCCAGGCTGTACCATATTCTGCAGACTCTTCCCCCTCCCTCGAGTATGTGTGACAGTATTATGTTTGCAGGGAAGACTGAAGCGAACCTTAGGCTGGTTATGGATAGCTTAAGATCTTATAATGATGCCAGATCCATTCCTTTCTTCCAATGGCTCTGGAACTATAATGCACCAAGAATTTATCATATGACGGGGTGGAAGATTGGGCATGGCAGAATCCTTACTGCTAGTTATGTGAAGAGACTTGGCATTAGTCTTGCTTCTAGATGCCCTCTCTGCAAGTCTGATGAAGAGGACCTGAATCGTCTTTTTTTTCTGTTGTTCTTTCGCTCGGTCTATTTGGAGTTTGGACTTTTCTTCTTATGGTTTCGAGATTCCAGGTAAGGTTGAGGACCTTTGTTTCCTTCAGGGCAAGTCTTTGTTGATGGTTTGCATTTCTGTTCTTCATTGGATGTGGAAGGAGAGAAATGATAGAGTCCACAGAAATTTTGAAAGGGACTCTCTGAGGTTGTGGGTGCTTATTCGGGATGATATTCAACGGATCATGGCCTGAAGTTTTCTGGATCTTCTATTCTGCTGGTTTCTCTGGTGCGAGCTGCTGGTCGTCTTTCTGCTACCTTGACCACATCCGTGTTATGATAAAAACAACCGTGTTGGGTCCATGTTCTGTGTTTCCTGTTGGTTATTTCTCGACCATGACCATGTTTGGATCACACGGCCGTGTTGGATCCCTGAAGCTTGCGCTCCTTGGTTTTTTCTGCTTAGGATGTGTTTTGGTTGTATAGTTTGTTTTTTCATCTCCTACTGTCCTAGTTTACACTCTTTTTTTCTTTGTATAGAGAGTGTACATATTCTTGTACAATTTACAAAAATTATAAAAAGCAATGGAAGAGCTCGGTTCACCAAAAAAAACAACATCAATATTCTCCAACGGTATGGGAGATGATGAATTAGGGCTTAGTAATGAAATAATGTGATGAAACCATAATTGGTTACACATGAACCCTAACCATAATCTTGTGATAACATGATATATGAACTCATCCTACTTGAAGTGATTATTATGTGATAGTGATTTCTCTCTCCTACTTGTGTAACACTAACTTGCAGGTGAGATGAATGTCATAGCTATTTGAATGTTATGATGAACCCTATACAATATAGGGTTGTGATTAAGGGCATTACTTATTTAATTATGTGATATTGATTGTGCAGGAACTGTGAGTTTGGGACTAATGACCTGATTATTTCCATGAACACAGTTTGAGGTAAAATCCTTTAGAGTTTTGGTTGAGGGATCACTATCCCATAGTGATGTGAAATTGTTGACGATCTTGTGAAAGGTAGTATTACAAGTTCCATGTGATGATGAGATAAGTTCTCACTTAATACATTTTATATCTTCTAAAGTTGCATCCTACCTTAATTTTGTAGAGTTTCTTTAGGGTTAATACGTTGTAACTTTATTTATGCATTAAAAGATACCCAGTTGGTATATCTAATCAAGTGAAACCCCAATCATGTAGTTGTCATGTACCATAGATCCATCTTCAGCGTCAGTATTCATCTAGATGGTGAAACAAGTAACTCCTATGGGAAACTCAGAGCGCATATTATTGAATATGCGGGGTGCGAGTGATATATTTCCTTGTATCCTTAAATTGTTGAAATATATATAGTGATTATTATTGAACGGCAATGCATGAGCCTGTTCTCTAGTGTTGTTCCATGTACCAAGGCAGACTAGTTGTTTTATAGAACCATAACCTTGACTATGAGTGGATGTTTATAGGACTATAGCTTGACTATAAATTGTTGTTTAGCAGTTAGACCATTATGTCACTTCTTTGCAAACTCGAACTGACCGAGTAGTGTTGATGATGATCATGGAGATTGACTATTCCATTGATCTTGTATGGTACTGATTTTGACTTAGCAGTGGTTGTTGGATTTGAGTGGTATGCCATAAATCCTCAGGGCATAAAAGTGGTTTAACAACCATGTAGTATATTTGCTTAGGGTCAAATACGAACCACATTGAATGAACCCATGCCTTATTTCTTGTACTATTTAGTTTATAACAATTATTCAAGTTCTTCATATTTCTTCTAGAAGTATAAGATGTCCTACTGCTCAATTACAAGTGCTTAAACTGCTTAACCAACATTTACTACTTTACATAACTACTTTATTATCTTACTATGTTTATAATAGATGTTGGAAAATAGTTATATATCTTACTGGGGCGTTTGGTCTCATCCCGTGGGTTCCACAACTTTTTAGGTGGTCATGGTCGCAGGGGTCGAGGTTGTGGTACAGGTGTCGAGCAGCAAGGAGAGCAGTGACTGCTAGAGGTTGGATTTTCTTCTAGATTTCTATAGTAGAGTCCTATGTGTCGTCCCTGTACTCTCGAGTCCTTGGGGTGCTTTTTTTGTTTTGTATATTGACACATAGATTTTGGTTTTATACCATCATTGTATAGAAATGGTATGTACATATAATCAGGTTGTAAAATGTAATAGTGGTGGCTTGATAGCCTTTGAACATGATATATATCATCTATTAGCCTATATGAAATACAAATGGCCTGAGTTGAAGGCTTGTCTATAAAATACTTCCGCTTGAGATGTTGAATAACAAATGGTTTTGATTTACCCTATTTTGTGGGGGTATTGCCATTATCGATAATTCTACATTTTGTTTTCAGTAATCTCATTTACTGTGTCGATGGTCGTCATAGTTCAATCTTCAAGAAACACTCGGCAAACAACAGAAAAATAATGTGGGTAGTCATAAGTGTAACCACTTACCTTGATGGTGAACCATGTAGATTATCATGCAGATTATACTTCAATTACGTTCAAGCAATCCAACCAATCAAGAAAGTCACACAATAAACTTTAAATGTGCATGTATAGAAATCCTAAAGTGTCACCATCACTAAACAGATTAAACAGTACTCGATCCTAACCTAGGGTTTAGGGTTATCTCGGCTTTAGTTTAAGGAATAAGGGTGAAAACCCTAATTCTCTTGCATAATACCTTATTAGAGTTTATTGGTCCCTAATCATCACATTCAACATATCCCTTCATTACGATCCCTTAGATACAATTATGTTCATTAACAACATAGAAGGTTATAAACTTTAACCCTAATCCATGATTATCAAATCTACCATATAACTACATCATGAACACTTATATCAGATTAACTTCATTAATTACATGGCAAGTTAGGATCTTTAAACCCTACTTATTCATATGCAATATTATCCACATTATAAACTCCAGTTATCAATATTACGATCATAATCATGTTACCATTGTACTCCACATTATCATAAAGCATC
This sequence comes from Alisma plantago-aquatica, assembly GCA_963693085.1. Classification (NCBI taxonomy): domain Eukaryota; kingdom Viridiplantae; phylum Streptophyta; class Magnoliopsida; order Alismatales; family Alismataceae; genus Alisma; species Alisma plantago-aquatica. Next base: position 525,643,984 of record OY856414.1, on the reverse strand, counting down.
ACAAAGAATCATATTTAACACTGATATTTATCCAAACTAAGGTTTGTATGCTTAAATCACCACTTTTCCATGTCTCGTCCCGGACCCGTCCTTAGTAGGTGGAGCACCTAGCATTCTGCAAGCCAGGGTGTCCTTGGATACTAGAGTGTTGTTGGCTGGTTGACTTCATATGTAGGTTAAGGCTAGGGTTGGAACAACTTGTGGATCTCTAGATTCGCGGGGAGGTGGCTATACTCGGGCTAGCTATGGCTTCTTCTAGGATTATAGTTACATTCTACGAGTGTAGGATGGTGTTTTGACATCTCTATTATATAGATACTAGATGAGATTAGTGTTGTGACAAGGGTGAGGAAGAAGGAGAGCGATGAGAGGTAGGCCTGGGTATGCTTTCCTATGAAATCATCTCCTCTAGTCCTACCTCCTTGGGCTTTGCTTCCTCTCTTTAATACACCATGAATATTTTTTATTCTCTCCTCTCTTCTTTACCCACATTAACATTGTCAAATTTTTTATTAATTGAGGAGGGGGTCACACCAAAAGCCATACATGGAACTTATGATATTCCTTAAGAACATTGTTGCTCCCTTTTATACATGTATTAGATATTCCTTTTTCATGAATTAATTTGACACCAACTAAATTATGGGGAAAGGCAAGGCATACTTCTAGGAAGGAATTTACTATATTCCTTATACTAAGACTTTTGATCTCGTATTCTGTAAACCTCATTGATATGAGGAGGAAACCTCCATATCCCAAAAAATGTGGATTGGGTAACATAATCCATATAGGAAATCATATACTTTTATGGTTTATATTGGATAGTAAATTATTCTTCTACCTATCTCTTTGATATCTTTATTTCATGGAAAATAACTTGTACCTTTTCCAAATTGTGTTTAGTGGTTGTGATAACCTAAACTTGCTCTTTTTATTTAAAATAATATCATTAACACATGGATATTCTTTTTCTCCCAATTTCTAGAATGCTCTTACTTTCCTTTATCATTTTTTAGTATATCAAAGGTCAGATCAAAATAATACTAATCGTTGTCTCAAACATTGTGTTGCCATTAATGGCTAGATAATTACTCTTCTAATTATCTAAAACTCCACATATCTTATTTTCTTTTAGCAACTTGCATATTATTCATTATTTTAGTTATTTAGTAAATTGTAAAGTCATTGTCCTTCATTTATGCATGAAAGCTCTCTTTTCTAGAGTATTCCACACAATTCCTATTTGAAATACCAATTGTAGATTACTTCCAGAAATCTCTTTATTATTGGATTTTCCGCTCTTTCTTTTTCCACGTTGGATTATTGCAAACCACAAAACATACATAATGCCTTTTATTTCTTTAACTTGTGCAACAAGGAATATTTGCAAAGAAAATAGTCTCATGGGCCTTTATATGGTCCATGGTTTGCACCCATGCCACAAAAAGAATAACATTATTATTTCATCAATAATACCATTGGGGAATTTACTTATCTATTTATACATTATATTTATATAATTTAGTTTTTATCAAAATTGAGGATATTACATTCACCCCCTCCTTAAAAGGAATTATGTCCCCAAAATTCAAACCTAGTAAGCTTAAGGTGAATGGTAACTTAACTTAACTTCATAGCTTAGGGTTAGCAACCCCACTTAGATCTTTAACAACTATTATTGATATGCAAATTCCACACATTATTACCAAGATTGGTACTTGAATTCAAGGTATATCCACATCCTTAGTATTTACTTGAAACCATCTCTTAGTGATTACATATTCATTTGTGATTTCATTTTCACTTAGTTATTACCTTTCCATCTAGGTTTCTAACCTATTACTTGTTTATTTTCACATAAGGGTGAGGTGACACCTCAAACCCTAGGTCATCTCATTAAACTTTCAACTTAGGATATCCATTCTCATATATCAATTTTCTTTCAGACTGCAACCAGATGCAAAGTCCATCCCATTCCTAGAGAAGAGATGGTATATCCACATGTTATCTCAATGTTTCACATTTTAGGTTCTAAACCACAAATACTTTTTATTTCTCCAATATCTCATAAGTCTAATGCCTTTCTCACTCTTGAGTTTGTGCACACTTCCATTTAAGATTTCATTATTACATGACTTCTTGTATCCTTTATATTTACATCTCATGTACTATGAACCATAGACACTTCCTTGAGGTCTATAGGGCTACATGCACTTTTGGATTGATCAAGGGATTGCCTCTCACATTCACCCATTAGCCACATGAACGCCATGAAGGTGGCCAATATCCTGAGACATGGGCCTCGGGCAAGCATAGTTGTCCCATGTACTTTAATACTCCCTACTTAACCTTACAATTGACTAGGGCTCTACCCTTTCCAAGGATTTCTTCAAGATATTACAACTTCAATCATTTTAAAGCAGATTATCTTCATATGTAATTCTTTAAACCAGGTTTTCTCTGTATCTTATGATGCTCATTATTCACTTTATGTCTCCACATTTGACTCATAGAAACTTTCTTTTCCACACCCAGTTTCATACTGTCAGCCACTTCCATAGTAACTTTTCATTATGTTCCTCAAATATGGCATACTTGGGTTCAAGGAATCATACTCAATATACATGGTTTCACATTTTATTTATGTAATTATTTACACTTTAGTTGACATTTAAGCTTACCTCAATCCTTAAATCAATTTATCATCTCCCCCTTCTAGGGAAGGTCCTGACCTAGGGTGCCCTCTTGGTTCATAGGAGGAAGTTAGGCTCTATAGCCACAACCTGACCCCGAGGTCAAAGGTTTTGCCTCCCCCATAGGTCTTTTTCCCACTCATGGGTTGACCCACCCTAGGTCGGGACACCAACCCTAATAGTTGAACTAAGGGATTCATATTATCATCTTTTTATGTAACCTACATAAGCATTTCTTGTTTTAACCTCGCCACCCTCTTATCTCAATGGTGTGCCCTCTCTAAGGATTTTGGCCCCTGCAATGGACATTCATACATAGGCTTTTCCTGGGTAAGCACGATCATCTACCATCCCCATGTGATGACTTTATTAACCCCATGGTCTTTAACTCACTAGATATCATTATAGGGTTTGAGAAGGTTACATATATAAATGTGTTATTCATAGGTTTTTCTTTTAACTTTTTATGTTAATTCCTTTGTTACACATGCGCATATGGGAGAGTGAGTCACCTAACTCATTTATACATTTTATATTATAGCTTCACAACCTTTATTTGCCCAATCTCTGTAGTATACCCACTTACTAGGGGTATTCATACTCACTCACTGGGAGTATTCTCAATGATCTACCCACTCTTTGGGGGTGATCTCCATTCATACCCACTCACTGGGTGTCTCCACAATATGATACTCACTTGTTGGGAGTATTTTAATGGCATACCCACTCACTGGGGGTAGCATACTCATTCTCTGGAGATAATCTCAGTAAGATACCCACTCACTGGGGGTAGTTTCAAATGCATACCCACCATAAAGAAGAAGGTAAACCACTCAAGAGGAAACAAGATGCATGAGTAACTTTTTACATGATGTATTTTAATTGATTGGAATATTTTGTTAACCACGAATAAGGTTTTTTTTCATGAGATCAATATTAAACTTATTCTTTAATATTTGTTAAGATTGAAAATCTTGGTCAAAGTTGTTGAAAATTGAAGAGATTTTTTCATGTTTGAAAATATTGTTCAACTTTGTCAAGATTAAAAAGATTTTTCAACTTTATTTCTATTGAAAAGATTGTTCAACTTTATTGAGATTAAAAAGTTTGTTCAAACTTTGTCGAGATTGAAAAGATTGCTAATTGAAGATTGTTGATTCGAGATTGTTATTTGAATATTGGTGATTCAATATGATTGCTTGAAATCATTTGAGATTCTTATTATTTTTTTATTTTTTTGACCTACACATGAAAATGTTACTCAACCATGCACAATCTATGTAATATTATTACAATCTTAACAACATTAAACAATCGACAATTTTATGGTTTATCGATCAAGTAACAATTCCAGGACAAGTTTATAAGGTTATTTGTATTCCTTTTTAGACCATGATTTTAGATCTGATCTATGTCCTCACTCAATCATGACCTATATAGAAGAGGATGGTCCTTATCTTATCTATGGCGTGATGACACTCATTATGCAGGTTTCCCAATTTTATTGGATATTAGTACTACTCCCAATACACATCATGACTACAACGAACACAATTAGTTACTAGCCCTTGGAGAGGGGGTGTCCTCAAGGCCTTTGGATGTTCAACATTCCTCTATGCTGATACCTATACAAAAACCTTCACATCTCATCAAGGGATCCAACATGAATGTTGTCACCCATTTTGTAGACATATGAGTTTGTAGGCGTGTACAATGCACTTGACAACTTCTATAGTTTTGGGTGAAATCACATAATAGAAAGATAGGAAACGTAAATAATAGGAAGAAATCACCATGCGAGCATGCAATCCCTTTCCCAAAACTAAATCACATATGCAACCATTAGGGAAGAAAGTATCCTTCTCAAATGAAAGACTTCTCTTATCCTAATTTTACTTTGAACAAAGCAAAAAAATGCTCTATGTGGGAAGAGGAAGCAAATGATAATTAGGAAGTAGCTATGAAATTAGGAATCACCAAACAAAACCCTAATATGGTAGTTGCGAGCTAGCCCTAGTTAGGAAGCTACAAACACAAACCCTGATTGGGAAGAGGGGGGCTAACCCTAATTTGGAGGTGGAAAATAAAAATATAATTTGGAAAAAGAAAGTAAACCCTAATTAGGAAGTGGCAAACTAAAAATCCTAACTTGGAAGTGGTGAACCTTAATTACGAATCCATAACAAGCCCTTAGAATTGTAACACTATAGTAGAAAGAAGATTATTATCTGAAACACATGCAGAGGTTAGACCAACACAAAAACTTGAGACATAAATCAATAATAGGAACCACATGTTCTTAGCTAAATCTTTGATTCGACAATAGGTGTAGACCTATTGAATCTTTGGTTCTAACAACTCTAATCTATTTTCTAGTGCTCTTACAAGATAGACAAAATAGAAACCAAACCGGTAACAACTTTGTGAAGATGAAAAAAGATTCAACTCAATTTGCCTTATTTTTCCCAATGGATTTGCAAGTCTATTTTATCTTCTTGTAAAATCATTACAAAACTAATTTTGCAGTCACATAAAAAGAATAGAAGAATTGAAAATGACAAAGCCTGTGCCTCACCTGAATGCTTAAAATGGATTCTCTTACAACTTTCTTATATGTTACCAATTGGATTGAAGAAAATCCTATGTTTCAAGTGACTCCAAGTCCTTGATCGAATTGTTAAGAGATGTCATCTTTTTACACTTTGGACTCTCTTCCTCCATCAATTTTGATGTAGGATATCACTACCTCAAATGTAGTTTTGAAGTAGTTTTTTGCAAGTATAGTGTCTCTCACTGTGTGGATACTGTAGGAAAATATGTTGATAGAGAAAGCAGAGGAAACAAAAACTTAATTGTCATATTCCCCTTATAAAAGTATATTGCATCAACAACTATGCAATGGAAAGGATGATTTCAAGGATATACATGGTCCTAGAGTAAGTCCAGTGATAATATCCTCGTCATCTTACACGTCTTTCTACATATCACACTCGAACAACATATGTAGCAGCTCCTGGTTGAACACCACGAATAGCATATTCACGTTATCCTCTTAGTAGAAAGAAACAACCTCCTTGCCTCTATGGTATTCCATGTAGACCAGCTAGATCTCTTGTCATTCTAGAAGAAAAGAAAACAAGGATTCATCCCTCCATGTTGGTGTACTAGCACCAACTTTCTCTCCCACAATTGTTCTCCCTTGCTATCCCTCTCTTTATTGGATATGTCTTGCTCTTGTTCTCTCGGTTACCACAACTAGAGAAGATAAGAATTATTAGAGTCAATTGAGTTGTGTTTCTAGGAATCCCCCAATACCCCTCTATTTATAGGAGGGTTAGGGTCAGGGTTCCCACTCTGTGTGGGAGTAGAAGGGACCACAATTTCACATAATTTCTCAACCTACGACCGAAAAAATGATCGGTTCGTAAGTGAACCGATCTGTAATCATGCAAGCCGATCAGTTAAATCCTTAAACTAGTCATTTCGTCATGTTTCCAAATCACAATTGTATTGGCAATTCTAATCCAAGTATTGCACAACATGACGTCAGCTCTAGTCCTTGATACAATCAAATTGATCCATGAACTAGGAAGTTCACCTCATGAACTGACCATCTGACAACCTTGAACCAATTGGTTCACTAAGTGAACTAGTCAGTTCATGCCCTGGTTCATCCAGAATTCAGCCAATGCAATTTCCAAGCAAAACTGACACTCCAACTGATCGGTTCAACACTTGAACCGGTCTGTTCAGAGTCTAATCAGTCAATTGTTGTTTAAATTGAATACCTAAACACTTTTAGTAATCAAGTTAAACATCATTCATGAACAAACTCCTATTCCAAGTGTATCCTAAGTTTGTGACCCGATAGGTTCCAATTTACATTGGCAGTGAATGTCCATAACTAGTTTATGACATCATAAGAAAACAGCGATAATCAGCAACACATCATTGCTACCAAAGTAAATGGAAAGTTGGAGAACAACTTCAACCTACAATTGTGACTGGTGTTATAGAGTTTGTATAGTTCCTTTATCACTGATATCCATATTGAACTCGATGCATGGAATCATCATCCTCTTTAACATTTAATCTTTGTTCCTTAAACTAGAGCAGACTGTCTGAGATATATGTAAGATCAACGTCACATATTGATTCACATGTGCATGGTCATGCATTCATCAGTCTCACTTATCAATTGGCCAGAATGTCATACTCATGTAGGAGGGACAAATCCAATCTACATCACTCACAGTCATCCCCATGTGTCATAGTGCACCCGAACATCACCTTTATGGTAACCCTTATTGAAGGTCACATTGGATGATGTCTAACTACATTGAACTACATGTGTTGAGTGCAGTCACTTCAGGTCTAAGAAACACAATCATCAACATCACTATAAGAGATGATTTTGACTACAATCATGGTTTCCACGTATCACTCTTAAGGTGGTCTTGTCTGATACACTGTTCTCTAACAAGTACCTATGTGTTTGGTTTGATATCACATATCATGACTGATGAGATTTTGTCATCAACCAACACACACTCTAGTCTTATGTGTTATTGATGTCTATCGACCTTCAACAATAACATTCGACTAGAGACATATTAATAATATATATACTCCTAACATTTGTATGATCTCATTGTTCATGTCCTCAACCTGAAGACATATGTCTTTGAGTGATATCATTCTTTAGACATTTGTTATGTTACATCATTATCTCATGACTGAATAAAATAGAATGAATTGGAAGATTGCCTTTATTATTAACCAAATCATTTACAAGATATGCCATTAAAATTATCATATGATTGGCTCTTAGGGTATACATACCAACAGACTCCCACTTGCACTTAGAGTCAATCACCCATGAACTTAATTTCAAGGGATCTAACATGACCATCAATATTCTTATGTAAAAGTGCTTTAGTCAACAGGTCAACCACATTGCTCTCAGTTGGTACTATGCAAATCTTCACATCCCCTCGATGTATGATCGATCTCTCAAACGAGATGGAACTGCCTTTGTATATACTTGGAATGCTGATGTGATTTGGGTTCCTTAGCTTGTGTAATAGCTCCATTGTTGTCACAATATATCTCAATTGCATTGTTTATGCTTGGAACAACCCCAAGTTCGCTAATGAACTTATTGATCCATACAACCTCCTTTGCTGCATTCGATGAAACAATATACTTGACCTATATTGTAGAATCTACAATTGTCTCTTGCTTGGAACTCTTTCAGCTCACTGCTCCATTGTTGAAGCAAAACACAAATCATATTTGCGATCGATAATCATCTTTTTCAGTTTGGAAGATTGCATAGGTGTAACCCTTTACCACCAACTCTTCCTCTCTGCCCTAGACAAGGAACTTATCCTTAGTTATTATCAAGTACTTAAGGATGTTCTTCATAGCTATCCAGTGAGCATCACTTGGATCTAATTGATATCTTCTTGTCATGCTCACTGCATATGTGACATCTGGATGAGTAATAACATTACTTACATGATAGATGCAATTGCAGATGCATATGAAGTCTTACTCATGAGATCCCTTTCTTCACCAGAACTCAAAGATTGAGCTCTAGAGATGTTGACACCATGACACATGGGTAGGTTTCCTATCTTTTAGTCATCCATGCTAAACCTTTTCAAAACTTTGTCAATGTATGTGCTCTGACTTAATCCAAGAAGCCTTCTACATCCATTTATATAGATCTTGATTCCTAGAATATAGGATGATTCTCCTAAGTCATTCATAGAGAATGTACTTACAAGCCAGTTCTTTACCATATATAAAGAAGGAATGACATTTCCCATGAATTATATGTCATCTACGTACAATATGAGGCATATAATTATGCTCCCACTAACCTTCTTGTATACATAAGGTCCATCTTCATATTAACTAAATCCAAACTCTTTGAATGTTTCATCAATTCAAAGATTCCAACTCTGAGATGCTTGCTTCAATCCATAGATTGATCTTTGCATATTATAGAATTTATGTGCATCCTTTGGATCAAAGAAACCTTTAGGTTGTTTCATGCACACATCCTCAATAAAATTCTTGTTAAGGAATTCAATTTTAACATTCATCTGCTAAATCTCATAGTCATGATAAGCTACAATGGCAAGCATAATCTTGATGGACTTAACCATGTCAACTGGTGAAAGTTTCATCACATTTAACAGCTTGAATTTGTCTACAACCCTTTGCAAGAAATCTACCCAAATGGGTTTGTACTTTACCATCCATGTTGGTCTTATTCTTGAAGACCATTTTCACCCTTTGGGTTTTACCCCTTCAGGTGGATCCACCAAGGTCCATACCGTGTTGGTGGACATGGATTCCATGTCAAATCTCATGGCCTCAAGCCATTTATTTGACTATGGTCCCTTAGTAGCTTTTAGATAGGTTGTTGGCTCGTCATCTATGACCAACTCACCGCCTTCCTGAGTCACAATATAACCAAATCTTTCAGGTTCAAGGTGTGTCCTATTAGATTTATGAGGTTCCTGTGTTACTTGAGGAATTTGAGATTCTACAAAGACTTGTGATTCTCTTTGTTTCTATTGTACAACTATTGATTCAATGTTTTCTTATTGGTCTAGAGCCTCTTAGAGTTCTACTTTCCTCCCATTGCTTCCCTTGGAGATTAATTGCTTTTCTAGGAATACAACATCTCCTGCAATGAACACTTTGTTGTCAGTTGGGTTATGCAAGTAGTATCCCTTGATTTCCTTGGGCTATCCAATAAAATAACATTTAAATATCTAGGGCCCAACTTTTTAGGAAACATTTTCCTCATGTAAGCTTCACATCCCCAAATCCTCAGAAAGACATTTTGTAATGCTTCCTAGTCCATATCTCATATGGTGTCTTTTGAACAGATTTAGATGGTAGATGGTTAAGTGTAAACGTTGCAATTTCTAGAGCATAACCCTAGAAGGAAGTCGGAAGATCAATAAAACTCATCATTGATTGCATCATATGTAGCAATGTGTAATTCCTTCTTTCTGATACACCATTGTGTTGTGGTGTTCTAGGTGGAGTCCATTGTGATACGATACCACAGGCTTGCATAAGGTCCTCAAACTATTGGCTTAAGTATTCCCCACCTTGATCAGAATGAAGTGCCTTAATACTTTTACCAAGTTTCTTCTCCACTTCATTCATGAAATCCCTAAAATTGTTAGGGATTTTTTACTTTTATAATCAAGTAAACATAACCATACCAATAGAAATCATCAGTAAAGGTAATGAAGTAGTGATAAACACCTCTAGCATTTGTTCTAAAAGGGCCACACACATTAGTATGTATGAATCCTAATAGATCACTAGCCCTCTCATTATTATTAGTGAAGGGAGTTTGTCATACTCACATGTCTCCATTCATTCAAAATCAAAAGAGTCTAGATAACCATCTTTATTGAGTCTAGATATGTGATTCTCATTTATGTGCCCTAGATGACAATGCCAAAGGTATCTTTAGTTTGAGTTATTGAGTTTTTGCCTTTTGGTATTTACATTGTAATGCTTGCCTCTAGATCTATCAAGTATAGACCATAAGACATTGGGAACTTCCATAAAAGATCTCATCTTTACTAATAGAACATCGACCATTCTTTATGTAAAATTCAAATCCATTCTTTTCCAAAAAAATATACAGATATGATGTTCCTATTAATGGCAAGTATATAATAGTAGTTCTCCAACTCTATTACAAGCCCACTTAGTAGGGATAGATCATAGGTTCCAACTACACTGCCAACAACTCATGCTCCATTAACAACACACAGTTCAACCTCACCATTCACTAATGGTCTAATTCTTTTTAGATCCTTCACATGTGAGAAAATGTGTGATCCACATCCAGTATCTAGTACCCAAGATGAAGAAGCAGTGAAGTTAATTTCAATTATGTATATACCTGAAGTAGATATCTTAATCCCTTGCTTCATCTTCCTAGGTTTCCTTATCCTTCTCTTTATTTTGTGTGCAGAAGACTTGGATTTCATCTTAGCCTCAGAACACTTCTTGGCCTTGCCTTTGTCGTTGGACTCTATTCCATTGATCCCCATCACAGATTTGTTCTTCTTCATTTGTGCTTCGACATATATCAATAGGTTAAGCAACTCAGATAGCGATCTAGCCATGTTACTCAAGTTGTAACACTTTATAAATTGGCTATATGATTTAGGAAATGATTGCAAAATCATATCCTCAAACAATGCCTTGGAGACATTATACCTTTCATGCTTCACATGCAACTCATAGTTCATATATCTCATCGTAAGGTCTTTGATGTCTATGGCATCATTGACATTCTTTAAGTAAGCACCCATCTCATAGAGAACACTTCTCAAAGCCCTGAACCACTTATGGAAGTATATCTCATTTACATTGTCCTTCATAAGGACTAATCACAAAGATGATTCAATTGTCATTTGATTCTACAAGAGAAAATTTGCATTTGTCAAAACTCTTTTTGATTTGGTTTGATTTGAATAAAATTGACAATATTCAATTAGGCCTTTAATTAGTTATCGAGTCCACTATTTTGTTCAAATCGATAACCCTCACTACCTATTGTAAAGATTGTAACGTACAATATTCTAGTGAGCCAAGATCCATATTTCATCAATCATTTTTCAGCTTTGGTTGATCGCCCATCACTTGACTATTTAGGTAATCAACTTTTACCAATTGCATCTAAATGCAACTCTTGGATAGATGGTGTGCACAAATTTTTGCCACAATCCATCTCTATGCTTCTAGGTACTTAATCTCACTAAGATCACCTAGTTAAGCTTGACCCAAAATACAACATGATAGAATATATGTCCTACTTGGGTAGATCTACATATCTACCATCACACTTCCATGAGATAGATGGCGCACCATGCTTTGGCATAACCTATGCCTGGTCGATCAAGAATTTCATGTGTGTTGCTTATGAAAATCATATTAGGCTTAATATATATATTGAGGCATTTGTATTCATAGAATACATATACATATCCAATCTCCACATAGATATAGTTTGTATCATATACATGTTATATCACACAAATGAAAACATGCAATAAAACATAAGTGATGGTTATGGCCATTCTATTGTAATTCCTCAGAGCCATAAGGAATTACCACCACCTAAGGTCTACATCTCATGTACTACATCTCATGTAGAAACCTATTGTTGATGAAGATTTGTGCTTGCCAATCTGGGTTGATCAATTTAACCCTTAAACAAATCGAATTGCCTCCTTGCGGGTCATTTGGTCGTCTCCCCAGTCGCCTGGTCTCCAGTTCACCATATTTTAGATCTCCAAGTTGATCGGTTGGGCCTCTAGCGGGTCAGTTTGACTCCTCTTGTCCTTCATTCAATTGGCTCAGCTTCTGAGACGGGCGGCTCAACGTCTTCATCATTACAAGAAATTAAACTATCTTATTTCTATTACATGATATTAGAGAAACCTCAATTTACATTCGAGGGGAGCAAATATAGGAGAGAATATTTGGGGGGGGAATAGGGGTAACAATATTATTCATCCTGGTCCCCTTCCCTAGGCCTTAACACAAAAACATGTTTCTCATCTATGTCCTAGATATTGACAGGAGATAATAATTGTTGGTTGTTTATACAAACGAGTTTCAATCCAAGTAAAGGATAGTTTACTCGACTTAACCAAACTCCACAAGTATATGGAGGTAGTATAGTCAAGGTCGAACACAAGGAGATTAGCTAACTTAATTGAGTGTAATGGTACTAAAGTTCAACAATCTAGACCGATTTTAAAGAGTAGAGAAGATTTGTTCTAAAAGCATAAAAAATAGATTTTAACTATAGGAATTTCAAACTCTAATTAGAAAGCAAGGATCACAAGGAAAGTTCGATTTCAGAAAGTTAAGGAATCTGGGACATTAGGATTTCACTCACATACCATAGAAAACAAGAGAACAAAATAATTTAAACATACATAAGATCATGTTTCAAGGAAAAGTTGTGTAACATTTCACCTCCCGGTGTAAATGCAATGATCATAACTCAAAGCAACACTCTCGTGAATGAATTTCATTTATGATCACAAACAGTTCCTCAACTCATTCCTCTTTACTCTCGTAGAAGAAGAAGAGTTTCCAAGAAGAGCGCCTCCATACATTCTTACTTGTCTTCTCAAACTAAGCAAGAAGGCAGAAAATATGCATATAAGGTGGCCAACAGTACATGCAAGAAAAAGAGTAAACTGACACTTTCATGGTAATGAAACAAGAAGCAAATGCATTTAGTATGAAATTACTTGTTCCATACATGCAATGACATGGGAGTTACTCTCCCATGTGTTGGCTAAATGGACATCAGTAAATCCCTTTTGTTTTGATAATGACAAACATTTCATTTTTGATGATCTAACGTGCTACTTGAGTGTTGCAGGAATAAGGTGGATGACAAAGATTTGGAAACCTATATGCTTGAATGCTTGTATTTTCATGAATTGTAATCAATTGTAAAAACTTGTACAAATATATAATGTACAAGTATTAGACATCATGTAAATCAAGCGTTAGATCTTCCCTAGCTAAACACCACACTTAGATAGGTCATCCCCTTTAATAGTATCACATATGCACACTCATATGTTCACTTAGCACTTTACTTGAAACATTGAAATAGGGTCAATCTCGGTCGACAAATTCCTCGACCGAGACACTCTCGGTCGACACACTTCTCGACCGAGAAAGACCCAAGTAGTCATTAGACACAGCCGACAAGGTAGTTGGCAGTTGCAGATGAACGTTGCAAACACTTGATCCAGAGAGCCTGTCATTCGACAAAACCTCGACCGAGTAGGAATCTCGGTCCACAATTTCTCGACCGAGATGGGTTCTGACAGCACTTGCAGAATTAATTAACTAGTCGTTACTAAAAGCAACTAAAGTGTACCTAACGGCTAGTTAAGCACTCAGAACCCTCTAGAAAGTGTCTAGAATGTCTTTAAGCACTTGTAGGTCATTCCTATACATAGGGCATGCCTTAGGACACCTAAACTCACTTAATTCTACACTTGAGCAATCTTTGAGCATACACTTGCATTAGCAACCTGTTTTGAGCAATTGAGCATACTTGCAATTGGCTACACTTTTCCTTGCTCTAATTTCGTGTCCTATAGGCTAGTATCTCCTATCCACAGCAATCACACTTCCATATACATTGGTTAGGAGATCTACACGCTTGATATAGGAAAATCAAGCCTTGTGCTTCAAAGGATAAGTTGTAATTTCCATTTTCCCTTCTTGTTCACTTTCATTGCTTGTACTCTCCTTGCTACTCCTAGGTTGGAGGATGCGGATTGGAGAGGGTCGTGATCTTCTTGGTGAAGAAGGAGACTTTTGAACTACTTCAAGAAGGCTGGTGCAACAGGAGGTTACTTCAAAGAGGAAGGCTACTTCAAGGGGGAGCTTGGAGTTACTTCAAGAAGGCTACCTCGAGTTGGTGCATCTACTTCAAAGTGAAGGTTGTTCAAAGGGGTGTAAGAAAGTATTGTATTTTGTGTAATTCCTTGAGAAGGTAATAAAATTAATACTTTCAAAATCCCGGTTGGGTAAGCAGCTGGGTAGTTGACTGACTACCTTAGTATTTGCTAAGGTAGGAACCACTCTAAATCCCTTGTCTCCTTCTTGCTTTTTCATTTGTGGTTGTTTGAGTTAAATAATTGTTAAATTAATTTTAAAACCCTATTCACCCCCCTCTAGTGGTTTTTCAATTGGTATCAGAGAAGGCTTCAAGGAACCCTAACCAAGTCTTGAAGAATGGGTGACGGGGTACTCAACAACCTCAACCTTGAGCGAACACTTGTGGCTAGGCCTCCTATGTTTGATGGAACAAACTACACCTACTGGAAGAGAAGGATGCAATTCTACTTCCAAGGTATTAGCTGGGATCTATGGAGGATGGTGTCAACCCCCTATGAGCTTCCTCAAGTAGAATATGCAGCTTGGGACACCAATACGGTAAAGTCGGATCAAATGAATGCAAAGGCTGTAAGTATACTATATTGTTCAATTTCAGTAGGAGAATTTAATAGGATATCAAACTGTGATACAGCCTATAAAATTTGGCATAGACTTTCCATAACTTATGAAGGGACTGTTCAAGTTAAGAATTCAAAGATTAGTATGCTTAAACAAAAGTTTGAACACTTCCGTATGGATCCGAGTGAATCTATTAGTGAAATGTATGCAAAATTTTCTTCTATTGTAAATGGTTTGAATGCCTTAGGAAAAGTTTTTCTTAAAGAAGATCAGGCGTCAAAGATCCTTAGATCACTTCCTCCAAAATACAAGCCCAAGGTGACGGGCATTGAAGAAGCAAATGACCTCACCCGACTGAGGATGGAACAACTCATTGGCAACCTGGAAGCTCATGAAGCAACCCTAGAAGAAGAAGAAAGAAGAGAACGTGAACTTCAACAAGGTAAAAAGAAGGATGTGGCTCTAAAAGCTTCAAAGATCATCACACCAGAAATTGAGGAGTCAAGTGAAGAAGAAGGAGAAGATGCCTTGATTGTCAATGGTAAGAAATATAAAAGATTTAAATCTAACAAAATTTCTATCTCTTCTTCTTATCCTCCTAGGTGCTTTGAGTGTGGAAAGAAAGGACATCTCAAAAATGAATGCCCTAAAACAAAGAAAGGAAAGAAAAGTTCACACAAAAAGAAGGGAGAAAAAGCTTACAAAGTTGCATGGGATGAGTCAAGTGAGAGTGAAAGTGGAGAAGAAAAGGTAGAATGTCTATTGGTAAGAGAAGATGATGAAGACTCAGAAGAGGTAAGCCTTCTTGATCTACCTAAAGAAGAATTAATCGCTAGTCTACAAGAAGCTCATGATAAATATGTTGACTGCAAAAGAAAACTAAAGAAGGTTACCAAAACAAATGATGAGTTATATGCTAGATTAAATGATCTCTCTTCTAAAAAGGACAACATTGACCTTGAGAACTTATCTTTAAAAACATCTTTAAATGACTGCACTAGAAAATTACTTACTCTAGAAACAAATGTTGATCTTCTTTCTCAAGAAAAGACTAATTTGTTAGCTAAACTAAATGATTTTCATACCCAACCAATTTTATGTAATCATCTAGACTATGACAATGTTGTAAAAGAAAGAGACTCCCTATTATCTGATTTAGATCAAGCAAGGAAAGATTTACACAAGAAGATGGATGACATTGCAAAGCTACAAAGAAACCTAAATGACTTAAGAGGAAAAGACATCCTTAATAACATTCTGAAAATTTCCTCTAGTTTCAATGGAAGAAGAGGATTAGGATATGCTCCAAAGAAAAATCAACCCAAAAGAGCTAAAACATTCAAGACTCAGACTATGTTTGTACCTAAAAATACAATTCCTAGAAAGAGAAATGAAGTTGATTCTATTACTTGTCATTTTTGTCTACGTCTTGGACATTATTCATTTTCATGCCCTTATAAGACCAAGGATTCCGATTTAGTTTGGGTTCCAAAACCCCAAACTTAGTAGATTTGAATGAAATTCAGTTGAGATATGATCCAATGCTCATTTTTTGCAAATTATATTATCTTATCTCAACTTAATAAAAAGTCTCATGCATTATGGTAAGTTTCAGAACTGCTATACTGAAACAGAAACGTACTCGGTCGAAGTATTGTCGACCGAAAATATAATCGGTCGAACTTTTGTCGACCGACCAGATGACTGTGACAAATTAAAATCTACAGCAACAACCTGAGTAAAACAACAACCATTTCGGTCGAAAAATAGTCGACCGAACAGAACTTATGTTTTCTTCGGTTTTTAATCTACAATGTAGCAACTTTCTCGATCAACGATTGGTCGACCGAGAGAGGTGTCGGTCAAACTTTTGTCGACCGACTGAAGTTCTGAGTCAGATTTTTTTTATTCACTCTGTAATTAAATGCTTCTAACCATACCGGACCATCACATGGGTACCAAAACCTACATTTTTATGCAGGATTGGGTGGTCGACAGTGGATGTTCCAAAGACATGACTGGAAACAAGGATGCATTTCAAACTTTTGAAGAAAAGAAGAGTGGAAGAGTCACCTTTGGAGATAATGGTAAAGGTAAAATCGTTGGAATAGGTAACATTGGTACAAACCTCAAAATCAAGAATGTTTTACTCATTGATGGTTTGCACCATAATTTAATAAGTGTTAGTCAATTATGTGACAGTGGATATGATGTTTTATTTAACAAAAATTGTTGCAAGTTACTAATAGAAAACACTACAAATGTTGTTTATGAAGGAAAACGAGTTGGAAACCTTTATATTCTTAGACCTAACTCTATGAAATTTGTAGTAGGAAAATTCTTACATGCAAATGAAAATACTTTACAACTATGGCATAAAAAGTTAGGACATGCTAGTTCACATGTTATAAAAAAGTTAGTCAAATATGATCTTGTTCGTGGTTTGCCTAACTTATTTTTTGATCAAGTTGAAAATTGTGAACCATGTACTTTGGGTAAGCAAAGAAAAACCTCTTTTAAACCCAAACATGTACTTAGCACATGTAGATCCTTAGAATTAATTCATATGGATTTATTTGGACCCATGAGGACACAATCTATTGGTGGCAAAAGATACTGCTTTGTTATTGTTGATGATTATAGTAGATATACATGGGTACATTTTCTTGCAACCAAAGATGACACTATTCATGTTTTTATAAAAAAAATTTCCATGATTGAAAATCTATTACAAAACAAAATAGGTACCATTAGAAGTGATCATGGTGGAGAATTTGAGAACCATTTATTTTAAGAATTTTGCACATCTCAAGGATACACTCACAACTTTTCTGCTCCACGCACTCCACAACAAAATGGTATAGTTGAAAGGAAAAATCGATCCCTACAAGAAATGGCTATGACTATGATGCTTGAACATGACACACCTAAAACTTTTTGGGCTGAAGCTGTAAACACTGCATGCTATGTATTAAATAGAGTAATTGTTCACTCCTATTTGAAGAAAACACCATATGAAATAATACATACTAATAAACCTAGAGTTGACTATTTTCATACCTTTAGATCCACATGCTATATCTTAAACACTAAAGAGGATAGAGATAAGTTTGATTCTAAATCACATAAAGCATTCTTTTTGGGATATTCTACCTCTAGCAAAGCATTTAGAGTCTACAACACTATTTCTAGAAAAGTTGAGGAATCTATTCATATCTCTTTTCATGAAGAGACAAAATCAGAAAATCCTGAAATAGTTGATCTCACTCATCAATTCGAAAACTTGTCCATACCCAATGATAGTGAGAAAAATTCTACAAGCAATGATAGAGCTGAAACACAACCTATACCTAGACTCATTAAGGATCATCCTCAAGAATTAATTATTGGAAATCCTAATGATAAAGTCAAAACGCATTCTTCTTTTAAGGATGTTGCAAACATGGCCTTTGTTTCTATTATTGAACCTAAGAAGGTATCTGAAGCTCTTAAAGATGACTATTGGATAATAGAAATGCAAGAAGAGTTAAATCAATTCACTAAAAATGATGTATGGGATTTAGTTCCTAAACCACAAAATAAAACCATCATTGGAACTAAATGGGTTTTTAGGAATAAGATAAATGAGGCAGGGGAAGTAATAAGAAATAAAGCTAGGTTAGTAGCACAAGGATACAATCAACAAGAAGGAATAGACTTTGATGAAAAATATGCACCAGTAGCAATACTTGAAGCTATTAGAATGTTACTAGCTATAGCTGCACACAAAAACATCAAACTCTACCAAATGGATGTAAAAAGTGCATTTCTAAATGGAATCATTCAAGAAGAAGTATATGTTGCCCAACCACCTGGTTTTGAAATACCGGAAAAAGGTGACTATGTTTATAAACTTAAGAAAGCACTCTATGGTTCAAAACAAGCACCTAGGAAATGGTATGAAAGGCTCAAGACATATCTCTTTGATAATGGTTTTTCTATTGGAAATTCAGATTCTACTTTATTTTTCAAAACATATACATCCGATTTTCTAGTTGTTCAAATATATGTTGATGACATTATTTTTGGATCTTCAAATGAATCCTTGTGCACACACTTCAGTGAAATTATGCAAAAAGAATTTGAAATGAGCCTCATGGGTGAACTAACTTTCTTTCTTGGTTTCCAAATTAAACAAACGCCTACCAGAATTTTTATAAGCCAAGAAAAGTATACTAAAGAACTCTTAAAACGTTTTGGGATGGATCAGTGCAAACACACTACTACTCCTATGGCTATCTCTATTAAAATTGAAAAGGATGAAAATGGGGAGCCTATTGATGATTCATTATATAGAGCCATGATTGGTAGTTTGCTTTACTTAACCGCTTCTAGACCAGATATCATGTTTTGCGTTGGTCTTTGTGCTCGATTTCAATCACAACCCATACACTCTCATTTTCAAGCAGTTAAACAGATTCTTCGATACTTAGCTGGCACCACATGTTTTGGTTTATGGTACCCAACAGGACAATCCTTGGATTTTAAAGCTTATACTGATGTTGATTATGTTGGTTGTCGACTTGACCGCAAGAGCACTAGTGGTGGTTGTTTCTTGTTAGGAAGAGCTTTAGTATCTTGGTTTAGCAAGAAACAAAACACGGTTTCCCTTTCTACAACTGAAGCTGAATATATGGCAGCCGGATCTTGTTGTGCTCAAGTGCTTTATATGCAACAAGTGTTAAACGATTATGGTTTTACTCTTTCATCTACGCCTATCTTTTTTGACAGCACAAGCACTATAAACTTAGCACACAATCCTATTTTACACAGCCGTGCTAAACATATTGAAATCCGTCATCACTTTTTAAGGGATCATATCTCCAAGAATCATGTTTCCCTTCATCATGTTGATACGGAAGATCAATTGGATGATATTTTTACAAAACCGCTTCCACTAGACCAATTCAACAAAATAAGGAAGCAACTTCTTATTACTCCTTTAGAAGATGTTTTCTTTGATATTTGTGCTTCTTAAAAATGTTCTTATTTGCATCATTTTTGGTTTTAAAATGGACATCTTTTTCATAGGATTTGATGGGACATCTAATTAAGAGGGAGTTTTCGTGTTTTTAACGGATATTTTTTTTGAAATGACAAGGGGGGGGGGAATAAAAATAAATCTTATAAATCTTAAAACATAGTAATTGTGCAAAACTCAATCAATGAGTTTCATAAACTCTTGGCTTTACATTGAAAGTTGATATATTCCCTAAAGAATTGGATTTCATGTTCTATAATTCATGGGGAATAATAAGCACACATTTCATAAACAAGAGAAGAAATTCACAAAGTAAACCTCAGGTATGAAACTAAACTTATCTTAAAAATGAGTTGATTTATATTTTGGAAATGTTTGTCATCTTCAAAACGGGGGAGATTGTTGGCTAAATGGACATCAGTAAATCCCTTTTGTTTTGATAATGACAAACATTTCATTTTTGATGATCTAACGTGCTACTTGAGTGTTGCACGAATAAGGTGGATGACAAAGATATGGAAACCTATATGCTTGAATGCTTGTATTTTCATGAATTGTAAAAACTTGTACAAATATATAATGTACAAGTACTTAGACATCATGTAAATCAAGCGTTAGATCTTCCCTAGCTAAACACCACACTTAGATAGGTCATCCCCTTCAATAGTATCACATATGCACACTCATACATTCACTTAGCACTTTACTTGAAACATTGAAATAAGGTCAATCTCGGTCGACAAATTCCTTGACCGAGACACTCTCGGTCGACACACTTCTCGACCGAGAAAGACCCAAGTAGCCGTTAGACACAGCCGACAAGGTAGTTGGCAGTTGGAGATGAACGTTGCAAACACTTGATCCAGAGAGCCTATCGGTCGAAAAAACCTTGACCGAGTAGGAATCTCGGTCGACAATTTCTCGACCGAGACGGCGTCTGGCAGCACTTGCAGAATTAATTAACTAGTCGTTGCTAAAAGCAACTAAAGTGTACCTAACGGCTAGTTAAGCACTTAGAACCCTCTAGAAAGTGTCTAGAATGTCCTTAAGCACGTGTAGGTCATTCCTATAAATAGGACATGCCTTAGGACACCTAAACTCACTTAATTCTACACTTGAGAAATCTTTGAGCATACACTTGCATTAGCAACCTATTTTGAGCAATTGAGCATACTTGCAATTGGCTACTCTTTTCCTTTCTCTAATTTCGTGTCCTATAGGCTAGTATCTCCTATCCACAGCAATCACACTTCCATATACATTGGTTAGGAGATCTACACGCTTGATATAGGCAAATCAAGCCTTGTGCTTCAAAGGATAAGTTGTAATTTCCATTTTCCCTTCTTGTTCACTTTCATTGCTTGTACTCTCCTTGCTACTCCTAGGTTGGAGGCTACAAATTGGAGAGGGTCGTGATCTTCTTGGTGAAGAAGGAGACTTTTGAACTACTTCAAGAAGGCTGGTGCAACGGGAGGTTACTTCAAAGAGGAAGGCTACTTCAAGGGGGAGCTTGGAGTTACTTCAAGAAGGCTACCTTGAGTTGGTGCATCTACTTCAAAGTGAAGGTTGTTCAAAGGGGTGTAAGAAAGTATTGTATTTTGTGTAATTCCTTGAGAAGGTAATAAAATTAATACTTTCAAAATCCCGGTTGGGTAAGCAACCGGGTAGTGGACTGACTACCTTAGTATTTGCTAAGGTAGGAACCACTCTAAATCCCTTGTCTCCTTCTTGCTTTTTCATTTGTGGTTGTTTGAGTTAAATAATTGTTAAATTAATTTTAAAACCCTATTCACCCCCCCCCCTAGTGGTTTTTCACCATGTCCAAGAAAAAGGAGTCTACTCATCCATAACAATGTATAGCATATTTGCTACAGAATTTCCAGTTCTAGACATAGTTTAGGAAGGAAACATCACAGAGAACTGAAGATGTAACCACAACAAGCAAGAATTCTGGCTTTAGGACGAAATTCCCCTCCTTTAGCTGCTCCAAGTAGAACTAGCTCCTCTCCCAAGAAGCTACTCGAAGTTGGGGAAGCTTGGTTGCACCTTGAAGAAGACAATCGGGAAGTGGATAAGAAGAAATGGTCTCTTTATGCAAGAAACCACCTTAGATTCCTCCAAATTCGCCTTCCTCTGCTCTCCTCTGGCTATGGGATAAGAGAAACTCTTCAAATGACCGAACGTAACTGTCCCTTGGCTTCCCTTTTTGTTTTAAAATCGTATTCTGAAATTTTGAATTTCTGAAACTGCCAGGGGCACGCCGTGCATTTTGGGTGCATGTCGTGCACCTGCAGTGCAGTTTGCATCGGGCTGATCCGCGCACGGCGTGTGCCGAGGAGTTGCACGCTGTGTGATTTTCCATAATTTTTTCTTCAGCAGTTTGCATTCCAGGTGCACGCCATGCATCGATGCGCACGCCGTGTGTTCGTCTTTCTGTACATTTATGGAATCTCGCACGCCGTGCGTTTTCTCCGTGCACGTCATGCATTCTCTTGGCTGAACAAACAGATTTTTCTCTGGAAAGTTGCACGCCGTGCATTTTGATTTGCACGTCGTGCACTTTGCTGTTTTAGCGAACCAGTCTTTTTCTGGAATGGTGCACGCCGTGTATTCTGTGTTGCATGCTGTGCATTCTTCTATTTTAGTAGAAATAACATCCGAATTTAGTTCTTTTTGTGGCAATTCTACAATACAAGTTATGGGATAAGTAGAATGACAAAAAGATGGCAAAATTAATATGAAAGAGACTGAATTATATCAGAAAGAACCAAATTTGTGTGTGATAACATGTGAAAAGATGATATATAATTCACACAACAAATCCCCCTAAGCTTAAACCATTGCTTGTCCTCAAGCAAGAAGAGCATAGAAATATAAATGAAGAATTGTCAAGATCATGAATAGATCAAATGAAATGAAAGATGTGTATAAAACCAAACCAACCATGATCAACATGTTTATGCTCATAGCCATCAATTCAACTCAAACACCCAAGAAAGAGATTTTTAGTTCAGCAGGGGTGGTTTCAATTTAATGAATCAATCAATTAAACAACACTAGGTAGAATATGGATGACCAAGCCAAACAATTAGTGGATGTGCAACTCAAACTCTCAACTATTAAGGATACAAAAGATGAAATCTTAGTTAAAAATTGACAATTTTTGTTGTACTCTCCTTCTTTTCCAAAAAGATACGACAAAGAATTATGGGTTCCGACACTCAGTTGCTAATGTAGGCTTATGCACACGTGGAATGTCGGTTGGGGTATTTTACCCTCTTTTTAAGACATACCACCTAACCATCGTAGCCAGATCGGACTTACACTAGGCTAGCATGATATGTGGGCAGTTTAGCCTTCTTTAATGGGGTATAAGAGTTTTTTAAATTTTTCCAAAACATAGGAGAGTCAACTGAATTGCAACATTAGCTAGATTTCATTCATTTATTTTGAAATTTTTTCATTGAAAGAGTGGTTGCAAGTGCACTAAGAGCTTGGCAAGGTCATCTCGTATTCTAAATTATGTTGTAGAGTTGATTTACTCACAAAAATTTGAAACCATTACATGTTTTAAGCAATCAAGGATGTGAAAGATGAATGTTCAGGCTAGAAGCATAAACCAGAGTTAAGCACATGTTGATGGTCAAAAGGTTTCATTTGATTAATGCATGTCTTTTACAATTTCTTCAAATGATATTTCTCATGAAAAGAGGACAAACAGTTAAGCATAAGAGTTCTATCCACGTATAAAAGATAAATCTCATATCATACTAAACTTGCCATCAGAAGAGAAAAACTGAAAACAACAACTAAAAAGTGAAAACAACAAAAGCAAATGACAAGAAGCAAATAACATGAAAGCAAAAACTAAAAGAACTAGGATACCAATACCATCCGGTTGCTCCCCCCTAAGCTTGAAATCAGCAGTGTCCTCACTACTTTAATCGAACTTATGGAGTTCGCAACCGGATACCTGTCATGATTAGATCAGAAAAATGATCCGCCGCCTCCCTGCTCAGGGAAATACTGACTAATGATGTCAGGGATGTCCATCGGCATGGAGGATGATTCTGGTTGTTGCTGCTGGTGGTCCTGGGGTTGTTGGTCCTGGGGGAACTCGTGTTGTGGGGCGTCTGGAGCTGTGGTCTCCTGGCGGGGGGGACTGGAAAGACTGCGGTGCAGGGTAGTGGCCTTGTGAGATGTGCCACACATCCATCTGGTTGACCATGTCGTACATCGTTGAGTATTGTGCACTCAAATGGTCAAACCTAGTGTAGTACTGCGCGCCCATCTGGTCTAGGCGGGTGTCCATATGATCGAACCTCCGTTGCACGTAGTCGTAAAGGTGTTGAATGTCCGGCATTGTCCAGTTGTACTCTGTCTGAGTACCAGTGGACAGTGGCAGAGGAGTAGGGGCTCATGGAGTAGGTCCTGGTCTAGAGATGCTAGCACCCTGGGTGGGTGTCTCCTCGTCAGTCTCTGGTTGTAGCTCTACCTTCTAGGTTGCCTTATTCTTGATATCATTCCGACCTGCATCGGGTATTGTGATGAACTGCTTCTTTGTGATAAAAACCTTGAAATTTGATGTGTTGTTGCCATGTTTGGAGATCAGACCGCAAGATATTAGATAGTTTATATCAACGAGGTTCTTCCCCGATGCAGGTTATAGGGAACCCAAATCTAAGCCCAGCTGCATAGCAAGGATGCTTATTGCCCCGCCACACATGATGTCACCTGCCTCCCTCTTCTTTTGCTTTTTCATGTCAAGAAGCTTGTTGACAATGTAGTATCCATAACTTATTTGCTCATTTTGCACCAGGCACCATAAGAAGAAAAGATCGATCTTTCCCACCACACTTTGAGTTTCATTCTTTGCAAAAAGTCATGTGCTAAGCAGACGATGAATAACTCGGAAAACTAGATTGTGGATACTAGAAGCCCGAGCATTCCTTGCTCTATGCACTTTATCAGAAGTGATCTCAGACCAAAATAGTCACTATTGAAAGTGGGAGGATAATCAGTGTAACCGCCGTAGTTGCATTTAAGCAAACTGCAAAACTGTTCAAGATTCATAGAAAACAGTTTGTCTAAAAGGCGAAAACTGATTTTCTTATAAGGAATGATGCGTTGATTTGGGTCATTCTCAGCCTTGAAAGTAGTGAGAAACTCGTAGACAAGGTGGGGGTAGGTCTTAACAACTCTGGTGCAAAGGAAGTGTAAACCCAAAAATGATAAGTGATTGACTACCTCATCTTTGAAACCCAACTTGGTAAGGGCTTCATCGCACATGTACCGGGAGGGCAAGACACGCCGTGTGATAAGGAACTGGTAGTCGGCGTACTCTTCGGGCTTGACCCTGAACTGAGTTGAGGGTATAAATGTCGTAGGTGCTGGTGCGGAAGATCCTGCGTCGGTACAGGGAGGTGCAACAGCTGTGTGGTATGTCCCATGGCGTCGTCTGGACTTCTACTTGATCAGTGCCATTGAATAAGTAAGGATGCATGGTGTGTCTTGGTGATGCACGGCGTGCAGATGTACTGTTCGTCTTCTTCAGACAGACAAACGCACGACGTGCAGGTTGAGTGCACGGCGTGCACCTACAGATTTGGGGCAAAAATCAAAATCTGCACAAACGGCTGTTGGGATGGCCAAGGTAGATGTTGGTGCGGTCGACGGAACTGCAGTTGGCGTTGCTTGGTCGACTGAGAAGGCCCGGCGGCTGCTATGGTGGTGTGAGTTGTTAGCTGCTTTGGGAGTTGTTGCTTTCTGCTAGGATGGCACTGACGGCTTTTTGCACGACGACGAGGTGGCTAGCACGGTTGGGTGTAGTAGCTGCTAGCTGGGAGAAAACACGGTTGAAGCTCGGCGGCGGGTGGCTGGTGGCTGTTGCTGCGGAGCTCTGCTAGCTTGGAGAAAGCATGGTGAAAACTCAGTGGTTGTTAGCTGCGTCTGAGAAGAAGGGCGGTGACAAGGTGTCTAGCGGCTGGGCGGAGGAGCTGCTATTGGCGTGGCTACAAGCTTCTATTGCTTTGGAGAAGAACAACGACAAGAAGGTGGCAGCTCGAACGGAGAAAGGAGACCGAGCTATGCACGGCTGGTGGAACGCTGGCACACGGCTGCAGGCTGGAGTTGCACAGCTGCAAGCTGGAGTTGCACGGTTGGCAGAATGGTGTGCGTTCTCTCTAGCTCTGGTCGGCGGCAGTTGCACGGCTATAAGGGTCGGGGTGCGCGGCTCTAGGGTTGGAGTGATTAGATCGTGCACTCCAGCCCTTTTTGTCTAAACTTTACTTAAAAGTGCACGACGTGCGTTTTGAATGCACGGTGTGCGCTTTTGTAAAGTTTAGTTTCAAACTGCTCCCTTGTGTCCAGGTGCACGGCATCCGTTTTGTAGATGCACGCTGTGTGAGTTTCCAGAAACTTTACATATTTCCATCGCCCAAGTGCACGGCGTGCGTTTGGACTATGCACGCCGTGTCTGTTTCCAGAAGATTTACAGAATTCTCGTAGACCAGGTGCACGCCGTGTAGCTATTAAATGCACGACGTGCATGTTTCCAGAGAGTTGCCGAACTTTTTATTTCCCAGATGCACGATGTGCGTCTGGACAATGCACGCCGTGTTAGTTTCTAGAAAATTTCCAGAACTTCAAATCTCCAGCTGCACTACGTGCGTTTTCTCTGTGCACGATGTGCGCGTTTCCAGAAACTTTTTTTTTGTATTTTCTTTTGAAGTGCACGCCGTGTCTTCAAAAGACACGCCGTGCACTTTGTGATTTCTACAGAAAATTGCAGTCAGTCAGCAGTAAACTATGACGGATTGAGTAGAAATCAACTCTAGATTATTACATTCATCCATGACAGGCTTATTAACAAAATTTAAGAGTGTTTTTTATTCGAAAAACTTAAAATAAATCTATCCTAATGTGGGGTCAACTCCTACGAGGTACTCCATTTAGAGTCCGGAGTAAGACTTCTTCTAAGACTTCAGACATCTTGGAGGGAGCAAGAAGCTCCTTTCTCCACTTCTTCTCCACAAGAGTAGCGTTTGCAACGTTTTCCATTGACTTTGAAGGTTCCATCTTTGCCTTGGAGTTCTACAGCTCCATATGGAAAAATCTTGAGTACTAGGAACGGACCGGACCACTTGGATTTCAACTTTCCTGGAAAAAGCTTCAATCTGGAGTTGAATAACAATACTTTATCTCCTTCTTGGAAGTCTTTCCTGCGGATTCTTTTATCATGCCAAGCCTTTGTTCTTTCTTTGTACAACTTTGCATTCTCATATGCATCAAGATGAAGTTCTTCAAGCTCCTGCAGTTGCAAAAGACATTTTTCTCCTGCCCTCTTCATGTTGAAGTTTAGGAACTTAATTGCCCATAAAGCACAGTGCTCTAGTTCGAGCGGAAGATGACATGATTTGCCATAGATCAGCTTGAAAGGAGTAGTCCCAATGGTGGTTTTGTATGTTGTGCGATAATCCCATAATGCATCATCTATCTTTAGTGCCCAATCTTTCCTTGAACTAGAGACAGTCTTTTCAAGAATATTCTTCAGTTGCCTATTCGAAATCTCTACTTGCCCGGATGTTTGAGGATGATAGGGCATAGAGATTTTATGAGTCACACCATACTTAGAGAGGAGATTGTTGAATTGTTTCTCAGCAAAGTGTGTACCTCCATCAGAAATAACCACACGTGGAACTCCAAACCGAGGAAATAAAATCTTTTGAAAAAGCTTAATTACAGATTTGGCGTTCGGTGCTTGGGTTAGAATGGCTTCAACCCATTTATAAACATATTCACAAGCAACAAGAATATATTGATACCCACAGGAAGATGGAAATGGTCCCATATAGTCCACTCCCCATACATCGAACACCTCAACCTCTAAGATAGAGTTCAGTGGCATGTCGTCTCGGTGGGATATGCCTCCTGTTCTTTGGCACCTATCCCAAGATTTGACGAATAGATTGACATCTTTAAATAATGTGGGCCAATAGAAACCAGCTTGAAGTATTTTTGCAGCTGTCTTTTCTCCTCCAAAATGGCCTCCATAAGGAGAGGCATGGCAATCAGCAATGAGGTTAGGAACTTCCTCTTCAACAACACACCTTCAGATTAACCCATCACTTCCATGCTTAAATAGCAACGCGTCATCCCAGTAATAGAATTTTACATCATGAAAGAATTTCTTCTTTTGTTGATATGTCGAACTCGGAGGTAGCTGTCCAGTAGCAAGAAAATTAGCAATGTCTGCAAACCATGGTGCTTGAATGGATGACAATGCATAGAGTTTCTCAATAGGCAAATGATCCTCAATCGGAAATAGATCTCGAGCCTCTGTGGTCAATCTAGAGAGGTGATCAGCAACACTATTCTCGATACCTTTCTTGTCTTTGATTTTGAGATCAAACTCTTGCAGAAGTAGTATCCAGCGAATAAGGTGTGGTTTGGCATCTTTTTTATTCAGCAAATACTTAATGGCAGCATGGTCAGTGTATACAATCACCTTTGATCCTACTAAGTATTGTCGGAACTTGTCGAATGCATATACAATTGCAAGCATTTCTTTCTCCGTGGTTGTATAGTTGATTTGTGATTCATCAAGAGTTTTGTTGGCATAATAGATGGCATGGAGTTTCTTGTCTCTTCGCTGTCCCAAAACTGCTCCCACTGCATAATCACTTGCATTGCACATGAGTTCAAAGGGAGAATCCCAATCTAGAGGTTGGATAATTGGGGCTGAAATGAGAGCCTCTTTGAGTTTGGAAAAGGATGCTTGGCAATCGTCATCAAATACAAATTATGTATCCTTTGCAAGGAGGGAACACAACGGCTTTGCAATTTTTGAAAAATCTTTAATGAATCTTCTGTAAAAACCTACATGTCCTAAAAAGTTGCGAATGTCTTTTACTGAAGATGGAGTAGACATCTTCTCAATTGCTTCAACCTTTGCCCTGTCCACTTCAATACCCTTGTTAGATACAACATGTCCTAGTACTACACCGGATTGTATCATAAAATGGCACTTCTCCTAGTTTAGCACTAGGTTAACCTTTTTACAGCGGGCTAAGACAAGAGACAGATTCAATAAGCATTGATCAAAAGAATCGCCATACACGCTAAAATCATCCATAAAAATCTCCATTATGTTTTCAATAAAATCAGAGAATATGGCCATCATGCACCGCTAAAAAGTAGCGGGAGCGTTACAAAGACCAAACGGCATACGGCGATAAGCATATGTTCCATAAGTACATGTGAAAGTGGTCTTCTCTTGGTCAGGAGGATAGATGGGAATCTGAAAAAATCCGGAATACCCGTCCAAGTAACAGAAATAGGAATGTTTGGCAAGACGTTCAAGCATCAAATCAATAAAAGGCAATGGGAAATGATATTTGTGGGTTGCTTTGTTCAAACGCCTATAGTCAATACACATACGCCAGCCGGTAACCATGCTTGTTTGTATTAACTCATCATTGTCTCCTTTAATGACAATTGCACCCCCCTTTTTAGGTACCACATGAATGGCACTAACCCAGGGGCTGTCGTTTATTGGATAGATGATTCCAGCGTCAATTAACTTGAAAATTTCTTTCTTTACCACCTCAAGCATATTTTGATTTAGACGTCTAGGTGGTTCAACAGTTGGTTTAGCATCATCTTCCATATTTATTCTATGCATACAAATTGAAGGATGAATGCCTTTTAAATCTTCTATCGAATAACCAATGACATCTTTATACAAACGCAATTTGGCAAGCAATTTATTTTCTTGATCATCGGTTAATTCATTATTTATTATAACAGGAGATGTAGAATTTGGGTCAAGAAATGCATACCTTAGCCCAGGTGGAAGGGCTTTTAGTTCTACCTTTTTTTCCATTGTAATTTCATCAAATTTATCTTCAACAAGTGGAGCATCTTCATTAATAGCTGTTGCTTTAGAAATAGAAATTGCTTCAGAAATTTCAGAATTATTGAATTCAGTTGCATCATCATCATAAAGATTAACCATAAAATCACCATCATCTTCATTGTTATTTTCAATAGGATCAACAATATCAAGCAAACATATTTCTTCAACACATGTGGGTGCTTTCATAGCTTCATAAATAGAGAATTCCATAGCTTCTTCACCAACACATAAAGTGAGCTTCCCTTCCCGAACATCAACAAGACATCCGGTAGTCCTCAAAAATGGCCTCCCAAAAAGAACAGGGTTGGAAGGAACTTCTACCATGTCAAGAATAATGAAATCACAAGGTATATAGAATTTCCTGATTTGTACAAGTACATCTTCCACCATACCTTTTGGATATTTAATAGAGTGATCAGCTAATTCAATATCCATCCTTGTGGGATTCAAATCCCCAAGATCTAATTCTTGCCATAAGGTAAATGGAATGAGGCTAATACTCGCACCGAGATCTACTAAACCTTTGTCAAAAGTGGTGTCATTAATCTTGCAAGGCAGTGTGAATGCTCCCAGATCATCAAGCTTTTGAGGGAGACGATTTTGAATAATAGAACTTACTCGTTCATAAAGCATTATAGTTTCTACTTGATCAACTTTTCTTCTTTTAGTCAGAATGTCCTTTAGGAATTTAGCGTAAGAAGGCATCTCAGCAATAACTTCAGCAAAAGGAAGGGTTACATGTAATTTGTTGATTATGTCCACAAATTTCCTGAATTTCTGGTCTTCCTTCTTATTGGCGAATCTTTGTGGAAAAGGTACATTGGCCTTGAAAGAAGGTGGTATTTCAGCTTTACCTTTCTTCTTGCTGTAATTTGGAGTGTTGGTCTCTTCTTCAACAGTTTGCTTCATGTTCTTCTCCTCAGATGGAGAAGGTCTTTCAATCTCAGCTCTGCTTCTTAAGATAATTGCATGGGCTTGCTTCCTTGGGTTTACTTCCGGTTGTCTTGGGAGGGAACCGGATTGTGGAGTCCTTTGTTGATTTAAATCTTGTTGTGCTATTTGGTTTTCCAACATCTTGGTGTGAGTGGAAATTCCATCCACTTTTGCAGAAAGTTGTGCAATAGCATCTTTTAAAAGCTTGTCATTTCCTCGGAGTTCCTCATTCTGTTGCATCTGTGTTGATATGAATTTCTCCATCATAGCTTCCAAAGAAGAACCTTGGGGTTGTTGTGGCTGTTGAAAACCCCTGTTGTTGAAACCCGGTGGATTTCCTTGATGGTTTGCATGTTGTTGTTGTTGTTGTCCTTGCTGGAAATTTTGAGTATTGTTTGCATTCTGGTAAGAGAAATTAGGATGATCTCTCCATCCAGGATTATATTGGTTGGAATAAGGATTGTATTGTTTGTTTCCTTGCATCCCAAATGCATTAACCTGTTCAAAATTTCCTTCCATAGAATTAGGGGCAAAACAAGAAGAAGAAGAAGTATGTCCTATATTACCACAAGCTTCACACGTTGCTTCAGCAGATTGAATTGGCAGAGTGGTCATCTTCTCAAATTTCTGTGTAAGCACATCTAGCTTTGCAGCAATAAGATCAATGGCATCAATAGTATGCTTTCCTCCTTACTTTCTGGCTGAAGAGCTTGTTGTAGAGGTTGATTTAGCTCCTCTATCTCCTCCCCATTGGCAGTGATTGAGTGATATATCTTCAATGATATCATAAGCCACTCTATAAGACTTGGTCATTAGTGCACCACCAGTTGCGGCATCTAGAGTCAACCGAGTATTGTAAAACAGTCCATTGTAGAAAGTTTGTAGCAGGATCCAGTTTGTCAAACCATGGTGCGGGCAAAGGCGTTGAAGATCCTTGAACCGTTCCCATGTATCATATAAGGTTTCTCCTTCACTTTGGGAGAAATTTGTGAGCTAGTTCCTCAAGTGAGCTATCTTGCTTGGCGGAAAGTACTTTGCAAGGAAAGCATTAAGGAGTTGGTCCCAACTTCTAATAGACTTCTTGGGAAGAGACAAAATCCATGCCTTGGCTCTATCTCTTAGAGTGAAGGGAAATAACATAAGTCTAATTCCATCAGCAGACACTCCATTAATCTTAAAAGTATTCAGATATTCCAGAAATTCTGCAATGTGAAGACTTGGGTCTTCATTGGTTGTACCCCCAAAATGATTTTGCTGAATCATTTGCATCATAGAAGGGGAAATTGAAAAGTTATTTGCTTCCACGATAGTCAAGTCTATGGCTCCACATATGTTTGTGGAAACCGGCATCGCAAAGTCCTTTAAAGGACGATCGTCCTCCATGGCTGAAATGCTCGGTGTAGCTACTGCAGAAGATGAAGAAGACAGCGGTGGTGATGATGGCGGTGGTGACGGTGAAGTACCTCTAAATAGTGGTTGTTCCACTCTTCTTGTTCTCCTCAAACTTGAAAGAGTTCGCTCTATTTCAAGGTCTAACAAAGCGGATGTTAGGAGACCTCGTTGTGAACAACGCATACAACCTGAAAAATAACAAGAGAAATTAAGAACACACTAAGAGGTATATGGAAATTTGAAAATGATGAATGATGATCTAGTCTCGAATACTAAATAGTACTTATTACTCCAATTAAATTACCGTAGCTCCCCGACAATGGCACCAAAAACTTGTTGGTTTTTTATACAAACGAGTTTCAATCCAAGTAAAGGATAGTTTACTCGACTTAACCAAACTCCGCAAGTATACGGAGGTAGTATAGTCAAGGTCGAACACAAGGAGCTTAGCTAACTTAATTGAGCGCAACGGTACTAAAGTTCAACAATCTAGACCGATTTTAAAGAGTAGAGAAGATTTGTTCTAAAAGCATAAAAATTAGATTTGAACTACAGGAATTTCATATTCTAATTAGCAAGCAAGGATCACAAGGAAAGTTCAATTTCAGAAAGTTAAGGAATCTGGGACATTAGGATTTCACTCACATACCATAGCAAACAAGAGAACAAAATAATTTAAACATATATAAGATCATGTTTCAAGGAAAAGTTGTGTTACATTTCACCTCCCGGTGTAAATGCAACGATCATAACTCAAAACAACACTCTCGTGCATGAATTTTGTTTATGATCACAAATAGTTCCTCAACCCATTCCTCTCTACTCTCGTAGAAGAAGAAGAGTTGCCAGGAAGAGTTCCTCCATACATTCTTACTTGTCTTCTCAAACTAAGCAAGAAGGTAGAAAATATGCATATAAGGTGGCCAACAATACATGCAAGAAAAAGAGTAAACCGGCACTTTCATGGTAATGAAATAAGAAGCAAATGCATTTAGTATGAAATTACTTGTTCCATACATTCTATGACATGGGAGTTACTCTCCCATGTCCAAGAAAAAGGAGTCTACTCGTCCATAACAATGTACAACAGATTTGCTACAGAATTTTCAGTTCTAGACATGGTTTAGGATGGAAAAATCAAAGAGAACTAAAGATGTAACCACAAGAAGCAAGAATTCTGGCTTTAGGATGAAATTCTCCTCCTTTAGCTGCTCCAAGTCGAACTAGCTCCTCTCCCAAGAATCTGCTCGGAGTTGGGGAAGTTTGGCTGCACCTTGAAGAAGACAATCAGGAAGTGGAGAAGAAGAAATGGTCTCTTTATGCAAGAAACCACCTTAGATTCCTCCAAATTCGCCTTCCTCTGCTCTCCTCTGGGTCTGGGACAAGAGAAACTCTTCAAATGACCGAACGTAACTGTCCCTTGGCTTCCCTCTTTGTTTTAAAATCGTATTCTGAAATTTTGAATTTCTGAAACTGCCAGGTGCATGTCGTGCATTTTGGGTGCACGTCGTGCACCTGCAGTGCAGTTTGCATCGGGCTGATCCGCACATGGCGTGCGCCGAGGAGTTGCACGCCGTGCGACTTTCCAGAATTTTTTCTTCAGCAGTTTGCGTTCTAGGTGCACGCCGTGCGTTTGTCCTTCTGTACATTTTTGGAATCTCGCACGCCGTGCGTTTTCTCCGTGCACACCGTGCATTCTCTTGGCTGAACAAATAGATTTTTCTCTGGAAAGTTGCATGTCGTGCATTTTGATTTGCACGCCGTGCACTTTGCTATTTCAGCAAACCAGTCTTTTTCTGGAATGGTGCACGCCATGCATTTTGTGTTGCATGCCGTGCATTCTTCTGTTTTAGTAGAAATAACATCCGAATTTAGTTCTTTTTGTGGCAATTCTACAATACAAGTTATGGGATAAGTAGAATGATAAAAAGATGGCAAAACTAATATGAAAGAGACTGAATTATATCAAAAAGAACCAAATTTGTGAGTGATAACATGTGAAAAGATGATATATAATTTACACAACAATAATACTTATGCAATTGTAAGATAAGATAGAGGCTTGGTATGTATACCGAGATAAAATAGGAATAAACAAACACAACCACCATGCATAGCTATTTAGGGTTGTTGGCCATAATCACACTACACATCCACCATCCAAACTAGATTTTAGGGTGACTCGTGTAAATTAAATATATATATATATATATATATATATATATATATATATATATATATATATAAGTTTGGGATTGTACGTGGTATTTAATCGGATATGTACATTATTTAGTTTAAGTATTCACATAATATGTAATAAGTACATGAAAAATAAATAAAAATTTTGATCATTTTGATTATCCCAAAACATAGTAAATTTGACGTGACTCTAATACCACTGTAGGGAAATATGGCAGTAGAGTAGGCAGCAAACAAAAATTCAACTACCATATTCCCCTTATTGTAGTAGATTGTGTCAACAACTATATAATGAAAAGGATGGTTTAAAGGATATACCTAGTCCTAGAGAAAGTCCAACAAGAATATCCTTGTTGTCTAGTACACCTTTCTTCAAATCACACTCCAACAACATATGCAGTAGTTCCTGGTTGAATATCATGGATAATAGATTGATGTTGTCCTCTTAGTGATAGGCAACAACCTCCTCGCCTCTATGGTAGTCCACATGGACCACCTAAAAATCCTTTCATTCTAGAAGAATAGATAGGAAGGAGTTGTCCCTCCACGTTGGTGTACTAGCACCAACTTGCTCTCCCACAATTGTTTTCCCTTGCAATCCCTCCCTTTATAGGGTAGGACTTGCTTAGGTTCTCTTAGTTGCCACAATCAGAGAAGACAACAATTGTGAGAGGCAATTGAGTTGTGTCTCTAGGAAGCCCCCAATACCCCTCTATTAATAGGATGGTTACATGATTACCAATCTATGTTGGAGTGGAAGAGATAGGATGTTTCATGAACTTTCTCAATCTATGAGTGAAAAAATGATCAGTTCACAAGTGAACTGATCAGTTGACATGCGAGATGATAGGTTCAACCCTTGAAGCTGTCATTTTGTCATGTTTCCCAATCACAATTGTATTGGCAATTCTAATCCAACTAATGCACAATATGAAGTCAATACTAATCCTTAATGCAACTGAATTGATCCACAAACTGGGTAGTTCATCTCATGAATCGGTCATCTGGTGACCTTGATCCAGTCGATTTATTAAGTGAAATGATCATTTCATGCCCTAGTTCCTCCAAACTTCAACCAATGCAATTTCCAATCAACCTGATACTCCAACCAATTGGTTCAACACTTGAACCGGTCAGTTCAGAGTCTAGTCAGTCTACTTTTGTTTAAATTGAATACCTGAACACCTTTAGTAATCAAATTAAACATCACTCATGAACAAACTCCTATTCCAAGTGTATCCTATGTGTGTGGCCCTATTGCCAATTTACATTGGCAGTGAATGTCCATAACTAATTTATGACATCACAAGCAAAGAGCGGTATCTAGCAACACATCATTGCTACCCAAGTAAATGGAAAATTGGTAAACAACTTCAACCTATAATCTGTGACTGGTGTTACAATGTTTGTATAGTTCCTTTGTCACTGATATCTAGATTGAACTCAAGGCATGGAATGGTCATCATCTTCAACATTCAATCTCTGTTCCTTGAACTAGAGCAGAGTGTATGAGATATATGTAAGCTCAATATCACATATTGATTCACATGTGCATGGCCATGCATTTCTCAGTCTTTCTTATCAAGTGGCTAAGATATCATACTCTTATAGGAGGGACAAATCACATATACAAATCACATTTGCATTAATCAAACCATTTACTAGATATGTCATTACAATCATCATATGATTGGCTCTCTGGGCATACATACCAAAATATACTCCATGCCACCCATAGGCGAGTGGTCAAGTGGAGATTGACAATTGCTAGATCAAAGCCATTATGGAGAATACAGTTGAAAAAAATAGACAAGATTAGGAGCTCAATATGAATGACACACTTTGGACTTATAGAAATAATTACAATACTCTTCTATAACTACACCTTTCTGATCTGATTAATTGGAAATATTATCACCTACTAGTGGATCTTGAACACGGGGCATGGTGAGCATAAAAAAAACTCTAAAATGCTATCTTTCCACAACAAATGAAAACTAAAAACTTAAACAATAGGATTTTAAATAGATATGGCTGACATCACACAAAAATCCATGCATCTATAAGGAGTGCAACAAGATGTTATATGATGGTCACCCAAAAAGGAAAGGTTTATAGGTCAGTAATCAAGTTCTTCTACACAATTCCCATCTCCAACTCTTTCCAGGATATGTCAAGACCCAATGGTCGGGTCTATTCATCATCAAGCATCACTTCCCACTTGGATTTTTTACAATTTAGAGCGATGAGAGTGGTGAATTCAAGGTCAACAACCAACATCTCAAGCACAACTTGAGAATGGAAGATAAGAAGGACGAGTGACCACTCACTTTCCTTTCATCTCCATCCAATGATTGAGTTCTAGGCGTTAAGCCATCAATATTAAATAATAATATTCTTAGTAGGAAACTAGAGGGTTACTATCATTATTTCTACTTTCCACTATCACATTTGCATGAATTAGATAATGCACCCATGATTTTCTCATTAGTTCTAAATGATTTTATTATAGGTGATGACTTTTTTAACACATAGTAACAAGACTTGTTGTCCAAACAACATGATTATTTCCTCTATATTAGGGTTCATGTTTGCTCGAGAGTCGAAAAATATCTAATTTCTGACTAAAGGGTGGGTAGTACATGTTCTATTTTCCATCCACGCCTATTTCTCTGTAACTTATGATCTCATTATTGTATCTCTGTGTTGTAGTTATCTCTATTCTAATCAAATACATTATTTACTTGACTTAGATTCAATTTTTTTGTTCGCATCCATACATATTATAATTAGTTAACACCCTATGTTTGAAAAAACACCTCACCATAACCAATTTTTTGAAAAACAATAATGGATAAAGATCACCATGTGTGGCCTAGGAACTCAAACCTCATGTTTCCCTAGAAAATATGGAAAGTATTTGAAAAACTAAGAGGGATCAAACGCATCTCTCTTCTAACTAGATAGTGAAACAAATTAAAGAAATCATCATGTTTTTTGTTATCATTCATTAATTGATCCCAATTGGACTAGGAGAAGCACCCGGTGCACTAGATTATAAGTTGAGTTGAATGTTGATACTACCCCCTTTTTACTCCTATACTTCCATTTTTTTACGATATATGCAAAAAAGAAAAAAGAAAAGACAAAACATGTCAAACCCTAAGTTTTGGGTGGCACACCATCATTACTACTCTATCTATTTCTTCTACACTCCTCTCAATGTAATAGGTACGTATAAAAAATAGATAAAAGATTTCATTGTACACAACAACAGAAGCATGTCAAAGTTTTAGGACAAAAATAAAAATAAAAATAAAAATGTAATCTTGAGTAAAAAAGAGGAGATATTTGAATCTTCCTTCTCAACTCTTCTCTCCATATTCCAACTAGGGACACAATGACTGTCGCAATTTGATATACTTTTCACACTCCCCAGTGTCAGATCATATGGGTACTTGTTCTATTCGACTCTAGAAAATCTCATAAAACTTTGTGACGTGCTTGGTATTGTGATAGTGATGAGGAAATGTTGTTGGGAAGCAAAATGAGAAATAAAGGAATAGATATATGTGTTATGTGACCTCTGGAAGTTGGGAAACTTGTTCGTATTAGGTTGAAGGAAATATTGCATGATGTGAAACTGAGGCAATTCCATGGGTTGAACATATTCATTTGGTGATTATTTTAGATTTTGTGTTACTTGAGGATGAGAAACCTTTAAGCACAGGGTTATTTGATGAATGCATATTCTTCCTAGTGTTTCATTGTATTTTTCATCTAGTTTTACATTTAGATGTATCATTTGGCTTTTAGGAGCAACTTTCATTTAGTCTTCCTAAGTTTTATGTTAAGCTATAGGGTTTTCATCAATTCCTTGATTTGCATGGCATGTTCAAGCCTCAATTTATGGGAAAGGTGATTCCTCTGGTTGCTTTTGATGATTTGCAAATTCATTGACATAGTCCCAAATGAACCAAGACAACACCCCTAGGGGTTTACATCCTTCTAAATCCCTCTCAGATTTTACATCCTTTGTAAATTTTGATTGGTTCACATTATTCAACTTATCCATCAGTTGACAACTGATGAAAGTCCTTCTTATCAACCAACAACCTCCAACCAAAGAGAGTCATGCAAAATCATCAATGAGTAAAGTGCATTGTTTCCTTGTGATGAATTTTCCATGCTTATTGTTGGGACCTCTCTTTTGGTCATCATTAATTTCAACCATTAGAGGGAAACCCAAAACCTATACCCAGATTATGAAGCAAAATAACTAATTCTCAACAACACGATTATCACAATATATGTAAAATACACATAATTTTTTTCCTTTTTCCATTCTCATAAAACCTCATTAACAATGTCATACTATCACAAAAACTTATTCAACTCCATTAAAACTAGAATCCAAATATTGTTACTCACATACAGTTCAGTTTACATCAAAAACATGTATGTGAAAGAACAAACTCAATATACTACCCATTTTGGGAAGAGAGTGTACATGGA
The DNA here is from genome assembly GCA_963693085.1 of Alisma plantago-aquatica. Lineage (NCBI taxonomy): Eukaryota > Viridiplantae > Streptophyta > Magnoliopsida > Alismatales > Alismataceae > Alisma > Alisma plantago-aquatica. The sequence continues at coordinate 525,605,265 of OY856414.1, read as the reverse complement.
CAATCTAATCTATCTAGATTATTATATTTGTATGTTCTTTGTCACGACCTCTCTATTGGATAGCAACCTAAAAACACTAGGAACAACCTCAACAAACTCATATAGAGCCCCAGTGAGTGGATACCTCCCACTCAAGCTGAGTACATGCCTCAACATCAAATTATATATAATTAACTTACAATAATTATATGGATATTGAAAATTCTACTAGATAGTTCTAGAATATAGACAAATCTAGTTTATAGTGGTAATCTAATCAAACAGATAAGGTAATCACTTAAAGCAAATATAAATTTAAAACACCTTTTAGAGCATGTCTATGAACAAATCAATATATACTTGTTAATTTAGATTAAAATTACTTATGCATGGGTAACAAGTCAAGATCTAAACATTTTGAATCAATACATAACAATAACATCACCTTTGTAACACTCCACTAGCCAGACCAGGAACACATCATGCAGTCCTGAAGCTAAAGTTACACATAATGCATGTCTACCAAATAGTACTATCAAATGACAAGCAATCCAAATCATATTCAAAGTGGACCTAAATATCTAATGACAAGTAGTCCAAGTCATTTTCAAAGTGGATATAAATCCCAATGTTTACTGCTTGTCAACAAGATTGATCAGAATATGAAACAGATAATCTCTATAACTAAATGATTATTTTCCACAGTAAGAAGTATAATCAATAATGGCAAATTATCAGCTAGCTATACAAGTAATGTAGCAAACATTCAAATCATATTCTATGCATCTTGTCATGTTTTATTCATTTGCCTAGAAACTAATTAGCTTGAACCTCACGAAGTAGAAGTCACCACGCTTGATTCTCGTATCAACAACTCATTGTCACTATCTTAGGGTTTAGCCGGTCATCCTAAGATATCAAAAACAAACCCTATACACCTTAAGGTTGCCTAAAGGGGATCATGTCCTCATTTCAGGTACATGAGATACCAACAAAGAAATATATCACATATCACAACATTTCTCATATTTTCATATTTCACATATATCATTTTATCAGGTCTATTCATCATAGACATAGACTTTCACAACAAGGATTTAGGGATAGAGCGACTCCAGATGACTCACTCCAAAATCATGGTAGTCTAACATTTAAGGTTTTTGTCCACACTCTGGAAATTCTTCTCATAATTCATTGAATGCTAACAAGGAGATCCGTTTTATTTCCCCAGTGTGGAACTTGGGGGAAAGTCGTTGTGTTTAGGGCACCTAACTAGATGTGTCATCGTTTCACTTGTTATTTATTTCTTTTATTTGTCTTAAAAGAATTCAAAATATCATGTATCATATGTGTGTATTCTCACATAACTAGAGTAACATGAAAAATATTAGGATTATAAAAATGAAAATGATTAAAGCAAAAATCACAACAAATATATAGTTTGCAACACATATGATTCATTCCATTTTCCACATCATCTCATAGCAGTCATCATTAGTGGGCTTTTAGCCCAAAACATAATCTCATTGTCCAACATTTACCCTCATCAAGGTTTCTTCATCATCAATGGGCTTTCAGCCTAAGACATAATCTCATTGTCCATCATTTACCCTAAACATGGTTTCTCAAAAGTAATTAGTGCATGATAATTCAATCTTAACATTTTTCTTATTTGTTCGTTTCATATCAAAATTTTCATCAAGTATTAACAGAGATATCATACTAGAAACAATATAATTATAGAGACATCTAATCGCATTCATCATGTTCAGAAAATGTCTTAACATGTAACAAAAACATATTCTATCCATTTTCTATATATATGAATGAATCTCAAGTATAAACATGCCTAACACATTTAATACTTCCCTCTTACTATTTACAACTCTTCAGTTAGGGATATTATTCAATGCATAAGTGATCTCATTTGAAGTCTATCAGAAAAGGTCATCCTCAGAGTACAAGTATCCTAACATATAATTACAATCCAGAAAAAATTGTTATAAACCAAGTTGTATCCTTGTACCTCATCTTGTAATTTAATTAAACCATACTCATGCATTCCTTAATCCCTCATTTGAGATCACTATTCATTAGCATCAAATAGCTCACCATTTTAGGGTTAGGGTTAGGTTCTTAGATCCATCCACTAATTTTCATCATTTCCCTTTCATTTCATATTTATTAGTTTTTAACTTATTTCATATGATTCTCACCACCATTCTTTAAATCAATCATTCTAAATTTTCTTAATATATAAAGTTTCTTTCTCATTGAAATCCTTCGTAATTTGATTTTAATATATTTCATGCAATATAGGTCAACACACATGTAATCAAAATACATAGACTATATACTTCATCATACACATTTCATTAATTTTATTTGTAACTTGTCATCACCATTCAGTTATTCTTATCCATATCCTTTCTAATAATTAGTTGAGTGTACCATGTCATTGAATTCCAATGGCATTATTATAGTTAACAAAGATCATTTAGTCCCTTATAATACACTCACTTTAGCTTAAAATGTATTAGGTTACATCTTCTTACATCATAATCTCTAATCATTATTCCCAATTCATTATTGTGTAGCTAGTATAAAAGGACCCACATTCACGTGAGGGATACTCATTACTCCATAAATTATACTAAAGTTGATGCATTAGGATTAGATCATATTATTAGGACTCATCATCTTCAATTGAAGTATTAATACCTACACTTTAGCATTTCATCACATTTACAACATTATATATGAGTTCTAGCTTTAACACTCATACTCGTCTTGTATTTAACTTCTAGGATTTTCAAGAAATCATCCTTAGTTCAACACATCATAAGAATCAATCTTCCAATAATATCATCATGGTGCACATCGATTCATTAGGGCTATTCACACACATGGAAACCCTAGTTTCTATTTTCACATATTCCATTCATCAATCATAAGTTTACATTGATTAATTAACTCATTTGATTCAATTCCGCATAACAAACCCTAAACAGGAAAATTGCCACCTCAAACAAATCCTTATGTATATATCATATTAAATTTTAGTAAGATTCGACAATACACTTGTATAACTTATTCCATTACAAACCAAGTATGATTCTATGAATGTTAATTCAATTCCCAAGCTAATAACACTTTATTTTACGCACTTTTTGTATATATTATATATCTCTTTTAGTATATCTTTTATTAGCTTTCCCCAAAATTTTAATGTCTTTTTGCCTAAAACTTCACTTACACATCTTTCTTTAGTTTCAGGAACATTTACAACCCAAGTCACGATCGTTACCTAGACCACGACCGACTCGTTCAACAATGATGGTCGAGGTCTTGAATCGCTTTAAGATCAAGGCCATTCTGCATTCAAGCCAGACTGCAGTCAGACTAAAGCCGCGACCACTGCTAAACTGCGACCACAATGGAAGTTACGATCAGTACAAAGGCACCAATCAAACCAGGGATCGTGATTTATTTGAAGACCACAGACGCCAAGTTCGATCGCGACTCAAAGAAGGCCGCGATCCAAATGGGGTCATGATCGCTACAGACAACGAGCCTCAAGATAGATCATGATCATTGCTAGACCATGACCTACAGGCCACGACCGATTGAGGAGACCTCGACCTATGATTTATATTGGACATATGAAGGCCTAGTTCGTAGAAATACCATAACTATTACATTGGCTGGAGTTTTATAATGAAATTTGAGTGTTGTCTTGCTTATGACTCTTAAGCTCTCTGTAAGATTTTGGATGTTGGTGATAGTTTTACATGAAGATATTACAGTTTTGGTTTGAGTGCCATAATGGGCTTTTAAATCTCATAATTGTTGGATTGATTCTATTTGTGATCAAAGATGGATACATATAACTTGATGGAGTGATATGAGATTGTTTAACACATTTTATATCTTCTGAATTTGCAATCCTAGAATTAGTTTATAAGAGTCATTTAGGTATTTGTATGTAACTTGACTGACGTAGTCAAAAATATTTAACTAACGTAAGTATTGAAGTGTACCCTTAATCATGTAGTGCTCTGAGACTGTAGAACTATCTCAATGTGACTTGGTGGGTAGTGAAATGAGTAATCTGAAAGAAGTTCATAATCAAACATTGTTGAGTAAATGGGGGTGTAGCGAGGGTATATTCCTCCATCCCGATTCTAAGGTATTATAGAACAATTGAGTTTGTGTCTTAGATTTTTATTATGATCGAGAGATGCTCCAGTCATAACTTAGGTTTGAGGGTTTGTACCCTGGTTTGTGGTGCCTTGGCCTATGTACTTTGGATAGACCAAGTTGTTTTACTAGTTGGCCAGTTGTGCCACTATAATTGTTACTCGTACTGATTGACATGAAGAAATCCTTAGGATTCCAATCATCCTAGTTCTTATACAAGACTGATTGTGACTTCACAATGATCATCTAGTAGTTTGAGTGATATGCCTCAAATTACCCATGGCTTAATAAAATATCTAATTCAAAAATGTAGTATACTTATCAGGTTTCTTTGGAAAATCCATTGGATGATAACTATTACTTCGCCTTCTTGCTAACACGATACATTATTCATATCTTGATAAGCATAATTCACTATACCTATGACTTTAGCTATGCTTGATCATTTTACATAAACTAGTCTTTAAACTCTTCTATACTCTTTGTATTAACTGTTTTAGTTATATAATATCTGCTTGCAAGCAATAAATATTATTATAGGATATATCATATTGTTGGGACATGTGTCTCACCTTGTGGGTTTCCACACTTTTTTATGGTGATCAACAGTGTAGTCAGACCCGTGGCAGTGAGGAGGCTTAATTTGGAGACCAGTAGAGAAAGAGAGGTAGGTGTAGAGTTCTAGAGACATCTCTATACTATCAAGTATGGGTAGAGGGATTTTATATGATTTATATCGACTCAAGATTTTAGTTGTATGCCTTAAGAAATGTAAACATTGTAGTTATCCGAAGGATAGATTTTGTATACATGTTGTTGATGAGGACACAAAACTTATGTACAGTTACCTAGTATGAACACACATATACAATTGGACCTTGGTATAAATATTTCTAATGGAATGTTGAAATTTAAAATTGGATTTCCATTATGTACATTTTTGGCAATATGCTTAATAGTGTTTGGTTGGCATTTTTATTTTGAGTGATCTTGTTTAGTGTGGCTGGTTGCCACAACTTATTTCACACTTTATTTTTTTTAATCGAATTGAAAATTATCTTGTGATTCCACATCTGAGTTTTTGAGAAAACCATCAGTTATCCATGAGGGAACCAACCAAGTCAAGGAATTTGGGATTATTATGCTTAACCATAATTTAGAATTATTTTGTATGGAAAAGAAATAATACATTGCACAAAATGTATTACCAATTTCCCATCCTTATTAATGGTCTAAAATCTCTCAAAAAAGAAGTTTGGGAAAAAGAATAGTTACTAAGTAACAACAACTGAAGAATCTAGTGCTCTTAAGATTGAAGAGAAAATTTGGAATCTTGACGTACCTCGACCGCAAACCACATATTGGCCGCGACCCGCATCCTGGTCATGACCAAGTTTGACTGTGACAGAAGAAGGATTAATGAGAAGACCGCGACTGCGGTCTCCCACCTCCCCCAACCCAAACTATGATCGTTGTCTAGGCTTAAGTCAGTGGAATATTCCTATAAATAGGCCACCCACTCGCCTTGTTAAATCATCATATCATAGATCGGATCTCAAAGACCATGAAGTGCTGCTGCATCCTAGACCCATTCCATTCCATCCCATCCACTAGTCTTGGATCTCCAGAGGTGGAAGATGAGGAGAGAGAAGATTGAAGACTCCTTCTTTGAGAGAGGAAGATTGTCTATGCCATCGATGTGCTAGATCCAGATCTGAAGAAGTATTGTGTCGTATCACATCCATTCTCTCTCTGTCTAGATCTATCATTCCATTCCACTATACTTCCCTCCTCACTACGTGGGCTTCATGTATCTATCTTTCTGTAATGTCGTTATGCTATTCGCAAGCATGAGTGGCTAAACACCTTAACTTGGGTTGGGAGTAGCCACTAAGGCTCTCCCAACATGTATATTGTCTCTTTTTATTGAATATATATATATATATATATATATATATATTTGTCAAGGTTATCTCCATGCACCTATTTTAATGCTTCACCTGAATGCTTAGATACCATCTTATGATGTTTGATAGTTGATATCTTGAGAGATTAATATCACTTTTATCATGTGTTATGGAGTAGTATGAATGCACGAGAGTCTTGGAATGCTAAAGCTTTAACCCATATGTTTTGCCTTGTGGTTTACGTGTGGCCATCTCGAGAGAGAGGCTACCTTTGGACTTAGATCTATCCTCGTCTCTCGAGAGAGTGGAATAGACACTTTTTATGGTTTCTTATAATCTTGATGAGAGTATACAAGAGAGAGAGAGAGAGAGAGATGATGTTGCATGTTGGAGAGAAGCCTTAGTAGGTAAAACCCGATCTGAGTTTCCTTCCATATACTTGTTTTATCTTATTTTTGTTTTCGTTTGTTTTTGTTACTTTGGTTTTGTTGCTCTATCTTGGTCTGAGTGTCATCATTCCTTAGGGGACACCTCTTTAATTTACCATATTCATCTAGAGTATAAGAGCATTAGATTCTCTGCGCTTAACACTACCAACCTTTTCCCTGTGTTCGACCATGATCGCTACATCAGACCCCGTTTATCTTTGCGAGGGCCTGATAGTCGGGTTATCTCTTTAAAATTCCGACTACTCTGAATCCGCCCCTTTTAGACATGTGATTTAGGCCGGTCAACTTGTTGGCATCATTGTCAGGGACAAGGCAAAATGGCACTATTAAGAACTCGAGTCCACTCACTATACTCTCGTTCCTCAAGCTTAGCAATAAGCTTGACCGCACCATTACTTTAAGTCTGCTACCCTGAGTTTGTGTAGAATAGTTTGTTGTAACACGTCCAGTTTACTAACTTGATTATGCGGTCTATTCAGGCACCCGGGAAGAAGTAGACTCATCCAAATTTCTCCTTAAACTCGAGATACCATGCCACCTAACATGTATGTTACTCTCTCTCTGAGGATGAACGGGATGCAAGGAATCAACACAACCCACCACCACCAGGCTCGGATGAAGACAGAGACAGACGTTACAATGATGATAGTCGACATGAAGAGGACAACAGGGATGAAGATTATCATGAAGATGATCTTCGTGAAGAAGACCGACGCGATGAGGAATGACACCACAGACATCAAAGAAGACATCACTGTAACCATCATGAAAATGAATGGGAGCATGATGGTCAGGATAGTGACAACGAGGATGATGATGAAAGGAAGACTCTTAGAGAATTGGCAGCAACAAGGGCCAACGAGTCTAGGTGTCCGATCATCATATCAAACTTCAATGCTAAAAATTTTGTGTTAAAACCAGTTGTCGTTTCTATGATCCAGAATAAACCTTTTCACGGGAACTCAAGAGAAAACCCATACCATCATCTCAATGCTTCTAAAAATATTTGTGACACTATCGAAATGAGGGGAGTCCCATAAGAGGTGATATATTAAAAATGTTTCAACTTCTCTTTGGAATACAAAGCTCTCTCTTGGTATCTAAATCTCCCTCATGAATCTATAGATGGGTGGAGACCCCTGGCGGAAGATTTTGTTACTAAATTTTATCCTACAAAAAGGACAATCTGCAACATGTTGAATATTATCTCTTTTACACAGAAGTCGAGAGAGAACTTGCACAAAGCATGGGAACATTTCCAGGAGTACCTTAGGGATTTCCCACACCACAATTATCGTAAAGGGTTCCTAGTGACCACTTTCTATAATGGGCTAACTCATATGGAAAGCACTTCGTTAAACGCAGCCGCTGGCTGTGATTTCCTCGGGAAGAAGCCAAGCAGAACCATGAAGATAATAGAAAACATAGTTGCACTGCAAGCAGGTGTATAGTATGATAGGAATAACAGAGGGCCAATGAGGAAAGCAGGGGCTGAAGGACCATCTATGGAAGCCAAGGCTTTAGAAACCATAATGACACAAATTTAGAAAATAGCAACTGATGTAAAATAGCTAAAAAATACTGGAGTTAAGGGAAAGAAGCATACTGAGAAGGTCATGAAGTGTGTCACATGTGGTGAAGATGGACATGAGGTTGATAATTGTATCTACACCAAGATAGAGGAAAGTGACGAAAGTGAAAGTGAAGAAGAGACACAGAACATTGCCTATGCCAACTTCAAGAGGCCAGACCACCCTGGTTTCAGCTACGGAAATAAGGATGCAGTCGAGAATTCACACCAACTGAGCAACTCACAAAAACTGCCGCCAGGTTTCGAAAAGAGAAGCGGACAAACTCAGTTGACTCAGACAACCAACTATCAAACCAACAAGAACAACTACTCAGGACAAGGTAAGAATCAAAATCATCAAGGAGCAGGACTGAGCCAAGGACCGAGCCAAGGCCAAGGATCAGGACAAGGACAGGATAACAACCAATAAGACTTAGTCACCCAAATATTTGATTTTGCTAAGAGGCAAGCAACAGTGAATGATCAACTATCCCTAAGTGATCTAGCTAATTCTGGCATCTTGACAACCATGTAAGTTCAAATGGCAGATATGCAGACACACCAGTGCCAAATTGACCAATAGCTTGCGTAGTTGGAAGAGTTGGTAAAGAATCCCTCGAGAAAAATCTCATTGAATACGGAGACTGTAAAAATGTCTACCCTCCGATCTGGGAGGACATTAAACAATTCTGGAGCAAGGAACGACAATGAAGAAGGAAAAGATGAGGAACTACAACCTAAATAAGAAATTTCTTCTGAGAAAACTACTAATAAGGGAAAGTCTGCTGAAGAAAGTAAGATGAGGAACTACAACCTGAGAAAGAAATTTCTTCTGAGAAAACTACTGATAAGGGAAAGTCTGCTGAAGAAATAAAAAAGAAAAGTGGAGAAGTTAGGGAACCAGATCATGTTGAGAAAATCTTCATGAAGAAAAATTTGTATGCACCAAGGGTCCCGTTCCCATACAAGCTCATCAAGGCACACCTAAAGAAAAGATACAAAAAATTATGGAAGCAGTGAAGAAGCTGCACATTTATGTTCCATTTCTTGATGCATTATAGGAAATGCCCACGTATGCAAAGTTTTTTAAAGATCTCATCACAAAGAGAAGGAGGGGAAACCATATTGAAACAGTACATCTAGCCAAATGTCTAGTGCCTTTATACAAGCTGAATTGCTGAGTAAGAAGAAAGATCCCAGAGCTTTTAACATCCCTTTTTGTGTCGGGGACAACCTTGAAAGGAAAGGTCTAGCAGACTTAAGAGCGAGCATTAGCCTCATGCCCCTAAGTTTAGCTCAAAGACTGGGATTGACCGACATGGTCAAAACAAACATGAGTATTGAACTGGCGGATCACATGTTCAAGAAACCCGTTGGTATAGTAGAAGATGTCCCGATCCGTGTGGGATGATTCTTCATCCCTTGCGACATTGTTGTGATAGACACTGTCGAGGACCTAGAGTGTCCTATGATATTCGAATGACCATTTTTGGAAACCGGTAGGGCTTTGATAGATGTCGTTGAAGGCATCATAACTCTCTGGGTGGGAAACGATCACATAGACTTCAAGGTGAAAGAAGCCATGAAGGGACCGTCTCTTTTCGAATCGGTCTACTTCATGGACAGATACAACCAATATTGTGAGGAGGTTCAATAGGAAAAGGCCATAGTTGACCCCCTGATGAGGACCCTGAACAACCCAGATCCTTTGGCGGAAGACCCAGAAGTGGTTGAAATTCAAGATTACCTTAACCAAGGTGAAGAAGATCTCAGTGAGGATGAAGAAGTAATTGAGACTAAAAAATATGCCTCTTTGGAACAGTCGAGCGAAGAGCAAGAAACTCTGAAACTAAAGCTGGAATTGAAACCACTCCCCGAAGGACTGAAATATGAATTCCTAGACAATGAAGGAAGGAATCTTGTCATTGTTAACGCAAACCTAACGGAAGAACAAAGGGAAAGACACCTGAAAAACTTGAGGAAGCACAAAAAGGCAATCAGATACTATGTCGAAGACTTCAAGGGACTTAACCCAACCCTTTGCATTCACATGATAAATTTGGAAGAATCTGCGAAGCCACTGGTTCAACCTCAAATAAAATTGAACCATATGCTAAAAGAAGTAGTCAAGAAAGAAATATTGAAACTACGGGATGCGGGGATTATATACCCAATAAGCGACAACAACTGGGTAAGCCCCATTCATGTAGTGCCTAAGAAAGGGGGGAAGACTGTAGTGAAAGGAGATAATAGTGATGAAGTAGACACAGGAACTATTATGGGATGGAGGATGTGCATAGATTATAGAAAACTGAATTCAACCACGAAGAAAGACCATTTTCCCCTACCATTCATCGACCAGGTCTTGGAAAGACTTGCCTACCATGACTATTTTTGTTTCTTAGATGAATATTCTGGATTTTATCAGGTTCCAATCCACCCTGATGATCAAGAGAACATGACATTTACATGCATCTATGGCATGTAAGCTTTAAGAAGAATGCCTTTTAGGTTATGCAATGCTCCCACAACTTCCCAACGTTGTATGATTTCTATATTCTCTGACTTCTTAGAAGATATAGTTGAGGTGTTTATGGATGACTTTTCAGTATATGGGACAGACTTTGACGCTTGCCTAAGAAACTTATCCTTAGTACTGTAGAGATGCAAGGAGAAACACTTGGTCCTAAACTGGGAAAAGTGCTACTTTATGGTCCAGAGCGGTATTGTCTTAGGACATAGAATTTCCAAGAAGGGTATCGAAGTGGATTTGAGAAAAATTGAAGCTATCTCTAAACTCCCACCACCAAAGTCTGTGACTGGGGTAAGAAGTTTTCTAGGCCATACTGGATACTATAGAAGATTCTTCAAGGATTTCTCAAATATCTCAAAACCCCTTTCGAATTTGCTGATCAAGGATGCAGTTTTTGAATTCAATAACGAATGCTTAAAAACTTTCGAGACCCTGAAGAAAGCTCTAACTTCTACACCTATCCTACAAGAACCAGATTGGGAGCTGCCATTTGAGATAATGTGTGACACTAGTGATTACACCATAGGCGCAGTCCTAGGACAAAAGAAAGACAAAAAGCATCATGTCATCTGTTACGCCGGTCACACATTAGATAAAGCTCAAGTGAATTATACTACCATCAAAAAGGAAATATTGGCGATCATTTTTGCATTTGATAAATTTCAGTCATACCTTATAGGGTCCAAGGTGAAAGTGTTCACTGACCACGGTGTTATACGATACCTTATGCAGAAGAAAGATACCAAGCTAAGGCTGCTACGATGGGATCTACTGTTGTAGGAATTTGATCATGAAATAATAGATAAGAAAGGAAAAGAGAATGTGGTAGATGACCACTTATCCAGAATCATTTTTGATGAGAAAAATCAATTGCCTGTTAATAATAACTACGTCGATGAAGCCTTGTCGATGGCTCAATCGGAGGAACAAAGATTACCATGGTTCACTGATATTTGTAACTATTTGACATGTGGCCAGCTGCCACCAGAGATCACGTACAACCAGAAGAAAAAGCTTTTCTCTGACGTCAAGAACTATTATTGAGATGATCTGATGATGTTTAAAAGGTGTTCTAATAATTTGTATCAGAGATGTATTGACCGGCCTAAATCGTGCGTCCTAAAATTGGAGGCGGATTTGAGGTAGTCGAGCTTGTACATTTATAACCTGAATCCTTCTAGGCCCCCCGCAACTTTGTTTACAGGTTCGAAGTAGATATACGGGGTCGAACACAGGGACAAGGGTGGTAGTGTTGAGAACTCAAAATCGACATACTACACTCCGGTAGGTAAAAAGAGATATTAAATTTCCCAAGGGGAAACAGCAAGATGTCACAAACAAAACGAAGAAAACTATCTCCAACTGGAGTTACAAGGAAAACTTAGGTTTTAGGCATTTATCAATTTTTAGGTATTTTCATGCAACAGAAACAGAGAGATAATACAAAGCTAAACAAGGTACTAAGGAGAAAACTTCGGTAAAACAAGCGGCAGCAAAAACATCCTGTACCCCTCCTCTCAGAGCGGGTACCTCTAACCAAGCATCAACACCCCTCTCAAGGCTGCTGGACTTAAATTAGAGTAGAAAGGTTACTACTACAACTCCGATTCCGGGCACTCTCATACTACAGAATTGGACCAAACACTAGAGCCACAATACCTCTCTCAAGGCTGTTGTGATGGGAAAACATGATTTGGTAGCTAATCGAAATGCGATCCAACGTGCAAGCTAGATTTCAGATATTAAACATAGCAATCTTCCAACAAGGGTACCAAGCATAAAGCAGCAGATAATTAAACTCTTCTATTTCTATTAACATATAAAAGAGTTGATTACAATGCAGTAGTAAAAAATTTAAATGACTGAAATAAAGATAGATATCGCCTTCTTGATATAGAAGCACGACAGACTACAGTGGACCACCCAACCCAATACCAGTCAGGAGCCTAGCCCGATACAAGCGTGTCGGGCGGCACACCCTCTCAGGGGACACGCCGTGATGGGCGGATTGCATCATGCAAGTGCCCTGGCCGATACGCTCAAGTCAGGTGGCACCCTCTCGGGCAGCACACTATGACGGGTGAAGTGTATCGGGTTCGGTATCGTGTCGGGCTAGTAGTGACGCATCTAGGGTCAGGCATTTGTGTCACTCTTCCATGTTGGCCGATATCGGCCTGCAGTGTCGCCCGGGATGGTCCTAAATGAATCATCACCTCCCTCTCAGGACGGGGAAGAGCTCACCTAGAGTTTCCCAACACGAACACTCAGGCGCGATATTTCTTCTCTCGTAGCCTCCTCCGAAGATTTTCTCAGCCTTCCAACCTGTTCCGACCTGTCTTTTCAGCTTCCTGTAGCTGCTATTTATAGGCAGTGGTTGGGGGAAGTTATGGTGCTCGAAGTGCCACGTGTCCTCCCTATTCATGGGTCAGTGGACGACCGATATTGGTATCGCCCGACATAGGGTGTCGGCTGTCGGTCACGTGACAGGCGGCACCTGCCGGTGGGTGGCATGTGTCGTGCGACAAGCTTGAGTTGTCATGGCGAGTGCGGCTCCCTGTCAGGTAAGAGACGTGTCACCCGTCAGTTTCTTCTTGCGCGGCATCCCCATGTCACACGTCGTTGTGTCGCGCTACCCTGTCGGGCGGCGATCGTATCGGGCATCTGGAAGGCCGATACAGGTGGAGCTTATTCGTGGGTCGGGACGGCCTTATTGATGACAAAATAGGTCAAATTGTAGGAAAACTCTGCAAAAGTTGGAAATATTGGATTAAGAGCGTCGTTTGGCCAATTATTGTGAAAGTACATATAAAAGAGAGGAAAACAGTTAAAAAGGGTAGTTTTGATAACAGAAAAACAGTCTGAAACATCACAAAATTTGGTGTTATCAACTCCCCCAAACTTAGCGTTTTGATTGTCCTTAATCAATATTTAAACTTTATTTAGTAGTGCTACTTCTTGCTCGGTGTAGCTTTCAGGCCAACAGGTAAAACAAGTATCGTAATGCCTTTAGAGATAATGATGCCTCATTACGAACAAAAGACCTTGTGTTTCCTGCCTTATTATTTCAGTAAAAATTTTCTCTACAGCTTCAGCGAGACTTTGGTGCATGATTCCGAAGTTAGCTTACACACCAAACAGCTTTATTTTTGGGGCAGAAAGTTGTGTATTAGGTAGGCTAAGGCTTTTTGGGGTTTTTCTTGTCTCCATCAGTCCATCCAGGTAAGGGTCTGTTAGCCGGCAAGTGGTCCCTGCAGTCCAAGCCAGTTGGCTTTGGAGTAGTGATTTCACATCCTACGTATCACTTCCCTAGATCTACCATGTCTAAAGATAGGTACTTTTGGAAGACAAGTGTGTATATATTTTTTTTCTTTTCTTTTATCGGGCACAACTCTCATGCTTTTATTCACCCTCATAAGGCTGCTTTCTCTTTTTGGGATTTTTGTTGGGTAAGGGGAAACAAGAGAGATTTTTGGCTGTTTGGGCAGCTTTTTCCTTCTCCATACACGTCTCTTAGCTGTTGCGAGATTATTCATTTTTTGAAATTTTGGCGTGGATAGACGTAGTCTTTTGTCATTTGAGGCAGCATTGTCAGAAAGATATAATAGAATTTGCATCTCGTTAAGCATAAAGAAAACAAACTTGGCAAGAAGTCGCATCAGGTTTTTAATTTTTTTCAAAATTTTTATATGAACAAGGCATTTTATACTAGCATTGGTACATACACATGATCTAGGAGAAGAACGTAATGACACAAAGGGTGGAGGTGAAGACAAAAAAATTTATACCACTTCACTGGTACATGGGTACCCCCCCCCCAAACTTACTCCGCACTCTGTCCCAGAGTAGTGAAGAAGATAGGGTGAGGTCATGCTAGTCCAGTGAAGGTTAGATAGTGGTTGCGCTTGTGCCTTCGAGAAGCTACAATATGCTTCTTTACTGCCTCCATTTTATTTCCCAGCTGGATGCAGCCGGAACAAGTGTAAAACTCTCAAAATTATTCGGCCTTCCCTTAATCCTGGTACTTCCATTGTGAACATGAACAAAACGACTGATCGTCAATCCCAGTTTCAGTCCATCTGAGTCCATTTTCATTCCTAGGAGGGTGCAGCCGGAGGGCCTCTCTATTTTTATTATCTTCCTCTTTTAAATATGGCCCTAAACCACCGCAGAAGACAGACTATGATAAGGAAACGAACCTCTTTTGGGGCTACCAAATCAAGACAATTTATCCTTGATCCCTTTTTGGCGGTTGGTGGCCCCGCTGCCTTGGGATTGTGACGTTTCTGTCCGGCAGTTGTTGCTTCAGCGGCGGTCGCGATGCCACTTCTTGTGCCTTGTTTGTCATCCCGGCCAGAGGTTTGCTTCGTGTGAGCCATACATGTTATCAAGTCCATTGATCACTTAAATGGTAGGTCGGGAAAAACTGAAATCTCGATAAAACTTGTCACGATGTAAAGCCTAGTGTATCGTTCATCAAAAGAAAGATCTAAGGCGATATGAGATCGGGCGATAAGGGCGATCAGCGCGGCACAACACGCTGCCCGACACGGGTAAGTCGGGCGATGAGGTCGCAAGAAGCAACTGCCCGACAGGACGTCTCACAAAAAAAAAACATGTCGCCTGATATGGCGTATCGGGCAAACACAATCGGCCGACGTGACGGGCTTAACTGTGTCGGGCGATACAAGCAAACATAGACTAAGCTCGTCAACCCGACGAGCAGCGCGCGATACGAAACCCGTGCCGGGAAAACAGACTGTCGGGATATACCTTTGCTCTTTGGAGCCATCGCCCGATACAAGGGCGAAGGCAAGCTGGCCGATACGCAAGCAAAAGTAGATTACTACATGGCAAACATGTGGATGAAAGAGTAAGTGTAGTAGCCCGACACGTTGAGCCCTCCTTACTATACATAGCAAACTCAATTGGGGGTAAATCGGGCAGTTTTGGGGTGCGCGTCGGCCGTTGAGACATGTTGTTCCCGAGATGATGGTCCCATCAGTCTCATTAAGGGCAATTACTCGCATGCACGATACGGATGCACACCGCCCAGGAATACCGTCTGTCACAGCCGTTGTGACTCCCGAGAGACTACATCCTGATACAAGCAGTCCTGCACGCCAGCTGAGCTGCTGCCCGATATGGTTAAAGACAGGCGGTCGAAAACTACAACTAAGCGGAAAAACATTTCACGGGTAAGACATCATCGGTTCAGGGTTAGGTTCCCGACCTCAGAAGGTATTACTCCTTAAAGCTCGTAAAATATAGTGGTGGCCCATAAAATAGAAGAGTCAGCGCATGTGGCGCACGCTCTGACTCGGGCCTTATTACAGTCCATAATGCTTGTAGTGTTTGTTTTACAGGAAAATAAAATGCATCCTATTCTAAGAAAAGAGAGAAAAACTCGGGTTGCCTCCCGAGGAGCGCTGAAGTTCACATCGCCAGCTCGAGTGGTGTAATCTCTTCATGTTCAGCCTCTGACATTACCCATATCCTGCAAGTTGATCTCTGCTCTCCTGACAAAAGCTTCATCTTCATAATACATCTTTACTCTGTGCCCATTCACCTTGAAGACCTTGGTCGGATCGTCTTTTTCGTAGAGTTCCATCATTCCTGATGGGTATATCTTTGACACAGTAAACGGTCCCGACCATCTTGTCTGTAACTTTCCAGGAAAGAGTCGAATAGAGGATTTAAATAATAGAACGTTATCCCCTTCGCTCACATCCTTTCTGTGGGGTAGAATTTGTTCATGAATGCGTCATCCAGTGCTCCCCATCCGTTTAGAGATTGGTGAGGTAACCCAAGATACCATGACAGAGCTTTGTCCTCCAGGGAGAAAATAAAGCCCTTGCAGTATATAACCTCTTGGGGAACTCCCCTCATCTTTATGGTATCACATATATTTTTGAAAGCGTCCAGATGGTGGTATAGATTGTCGTTATTAGAACTTCCCCTGAAGCTTTTATTCTGGATCATTGATATAATGGACGGTTTGAGCTCAAAATTTGTCACGTTGAAACGGGGGACAATGATGGGGCATCGGGAGTTGTTGACCTTCGTGGACGCTAACTCCCTCAGTGTTTTCTCTTCTTCCTCTGGGTCATCTCTAGCATCATGTTGTCAATCCTGATTGTCGTGATTCCTTTTGTGTCTCCGGTGGCGATGACGTCTATCGCGGCGATGGCCTTCATCGAAATGCTCCGTTTCTGGATCTTCGAGGTTATCATCTCTGCCATAGCGATCGTTGACTTCTAGTGGAGGCGAATGAGGCCGATCTCGCCCTGGGCATTCTCCTTCAGACTGGGGTGGCTCGACACGGGGCGGCATGGTGTCAGCGGTCGGTAGAATAGGTCACTGTTCTTCAGAGTTCCTGAAATGACACGATAAATCAAGTTTAGAAAATAGAATTATTTATTTTGTGCAAAGAGTAATGATAATAAAATAACAAAAGCAAAGAGTGATGTCAATCTCATTTCTAAGCTTGAGGCACGGGAGTGTAGTTAGTGGATTCAGATTCGTCAATAGTGCCATTTTGCCTTGTCCCCGACAACATCGCCAAAAAGTTGACCGGCCTAAATCGCGCGTCCTAAAATTGGAGGTAGATTTGAGGTAGTCGAGCTTTTGCATTTATAACATGAATCCTTCTAGGCCCCCCACAACTTTGTTTACAGGGTCGAAGTAGATATACGGGGTCGAACATAGGGACAAGGGTGGTAGTGTTGAGAATTCAAAATCGACACGATACACTCCGGAAGGTAAAAAGAGATATTAAATTCCCCAAGGGGAAACAACATGATGTCACAAACAAAACGAAGAACACTATCTCCAACTGGAGTTACAAGGAAAACTTAGGTTTTAGGCATTTATCAGTTTTTAGGGATTTTCATGCAATGGAAATAGAGAGATAATACTAAAGCTAAACAAGGTACCAAGGAGAAAACTTCGGTAAAACAAGCGGCAGTAGAAACATCTTGTACCCCTCCTCTCAGAGCGGGTACCTCTAACCAAGCATCAACAACCCTCTCGAGCCAGCTGGACTTAAATTAGAGTAGAAAGGTTACTACTACAACTCCGATTCCGGGCACTCTCGTACTCCAGAATTGGACCAAACACTAGAGCCACAACACCTCTCTCAAGGCTGTTGTGACGGGAAAACATGATTCGGTAGCTAATCAAAATGCGATCCAACGTGCAAGCTAGAGTTTAGATATTAAACATAGAAATCATCCAACAAGGGTACCAAGCATAAAGCAGTAGATAATTAAACTCTTCTATTTCTATTAACATATAAAAGAGTTGATTAAAATGCAGTAGTAAAAGAATTAAATGAGTGAAATAAATATAGATATCACCTTCTTGATATAGAAGGACGACAGACTACAGTGGACTGCCCAGCCCGATACCGGTCAGGAGCCTAGCCCGATACAACCATGTCGGGCGGCACACCCTCTCGGGCGACACGCCGTGACGGGCGGATTGCATCGTGCAAGTACCCTGCCGATACGCTCAAGTCAGGCGGCACCCTCTCGGGAGGCACGCTATGATGGGTGAAGCGTATCGGGTTCGGTATCGTGTCGGGCTAGTAGTGACGCATCTAGTGTCGGGCATTTGTGTCGCTCATCCATGTTGGCCAAAATCGGCCTGCAGTGTCACCCGGGATGGTCCTAAGTGAATCATCCCCTCCCTCTCGGGATGGGGAAGAGCTCACCTAGAGTTGCCCGGCACGAACACTCAGGCACAATACTTCTGCTCTCGCAGCCTCCTCCGAATATTTGCTCAGCGTTCCAACCTGTTCCGACCTGTCTTTTCTGCTTCCTGTAGCTTCTATTTATAGGCAGCGGTTGGGGGAAGTTATGGTGCTCGAAGTGCCACGTGTCCTCCCTATTTGCGGTTCAGTGGACGACCGATACTGGTATCGCCCGGCACAGGGTGTCGGCTGTCGGTCACGTGACGGGCGGCACCTGCCGGTGGGTGGCATGTGTCGCGCGACAAGCTTGAGTTATCGTGGCGAGTGCAGCTCCCTGTCGGGTAAGAGACATGTCACCCGTCAGTTTCTTCTTGTGTGACGTCCCCATGTCGCGCGTCGTTGTGTCGCGCTACCCTGTCGGGCGGTGATCGTATCGGGCATCTGGAAGGCCGATGTAGGTGGAGCTTATTCGTGGGTCGGGACGGCCTTATTGATGACAAAATGGGTCAAAATTGTAGGAAAACTCTACAAAAGTTGGAAATATTGGATTAAGAGCGTCGTTTGGCCAATTATTGTGAAAGTACATATAAAAGAGAGGAAAATAGTTAAAAAGGGTAGTTTTGATAACAGAAAAACAGTCTGAAACATCACAAAATTTGGTGTTATCAACTCCCCCAAACTTAGCGTTTTAATTGTCCTTAATCAATATTTAAACTTTATTTAGTGGTGCTACTTTTGCTCGGTGTAGCTTTCAGGCCAACAGGTAAAACAAGTATCGTAATGCCTTTAGAGATAATGCTGCCTAATTACGAACAAAAGACCTTGCATTTCCTGCCTTATTATTTCAGTAAATATTTTCTCTACAGCTTCAGTGAGACTTTGGTGCATGATTCCGAAGTTAGCTTACACACCAAACATCTTTATTTTTGGGGCAGAAAGTTGTGTATTGGGTAGGCTAAGGCTTTTTGGGGTTTTTCTTGTCTCCATTAGTCCATCCAGGTAAGGGTCCGTTAGCCGGCAAGTGGTCCATGCAGTCCAATCCAGTTGGCTTTAGAGCAGTGATTTCACATCCTATGTATCACTGCCCCGGATCTACCATGCCTAAAGATGGGTACTTTTGGAAGACAAGTGTGTATATTTTTTTTCTTTTCTTTTATCGGGCACAACTCTCATGCTTTTATTCACCCTCATAAGGCTGCTTTCTCTTTTTGGGATTTTTGTTGGGTAAGGGGATACAAGAGAGATTTTTGGCTGTTTGGGCAGCTTTTTCCTTCTCCATACACGTCTCTTAGCTGTTGCGATATTATTCATTTTTTGAAATTTTGGCGTGGATGGACGTAGTCTTTTGTCATTTGAGGCAGCATTGTCAAAAAGATATAACAGAACTTGCATCTCATTAAGCATAAAGAAAACAAATTTGGCAAGAAGTCGCATCAGGCTTTTAATTTTTTTTCAAAAGTTTTATATGAACAAGGCATTTTATACTAGCATTGGTACATACACATGATATAGGAGAAGAACGTAATGACACAAAGGGTGGAGGTGAAGAAAAAGATTTTTATACCTCCTTCACTGGTACATGGGTACCCCCCCCCCAAACTTACTCTACACTCTGTCCCAGAGTAGTGAAGAAGACAGGGTGAGGTCATGCTAGTCCAGTGAAGGTTAGATAGTGGTTGCGCTTGTGCCTTCAAGAAGCTGCAATATGCTTCTTTGCTGCTCCATTTTATTTCCCAGCTGGATGCAGCCGGAACAAGTGAAAACTCTCAAAATTATTCGGCCTTCCCTTAATCCTGGTACTTCCGTTGTGAACATGAACAAAAGGACTGATCGTCAATCCCAGTTTCAGTCCATCTGAGTCCATTTTCGTTCCCAGGAGGGTGCAGCCGGAGGGCCTCTTTATTTTTATTATCTTCCTCTTTTGGAGATGGACCTAAACCATCGCAGAAGACAGACTATGATAAGGAAATGAACCTCTTTTGGGGCTACCAAATCAAGAAAATTTATCCTTGTTCCCTTTTTGGTGGTTGGTGGCCCCGCTGCCTTGGGATTCTGACGTTTCTGTTCGATAGTTGTTGCTTCAGCGGCGGCCGTGATGCCGCTTCTTGTGCCTTGTTTGTCAGCCCAGCCAGAGGTTTGCTTCGTGTGAGCCATACATGTTATCAAGTCCATTGATCACTTAAATGTTAGGTCGGGAAAAACTGAAATCTCGATAAAACTTGTCGTGATGTAAAGCTCGGTGTATGGTTCATTAAAAGAAAGATCCGAGGCTATACGAGATCGGGCGATAAGGGCGATCAGCGCGGCACAACACGCTGCCCGACACGGGTATGTCAGGTGATGAGGTCGCAAGAAGCAACTGCCCGACAGGATGTCTCACAAAAAAACGTGTCGCCCGATATGGCGTATCGGGAAAACACAATCGGTCGACGTGACGTGCTTAACTGTGTCGGGCGATACAAGGAAAGATCGACTAAGCTCGTCAACCCGACGAGCAGCGCGCGATACGAAACCTGTATCGGGCAAACAGACTGTCGGGCTATACCTTTGCTCTTTGGAGCCATCGCCCGATACAAGGGGGAAGGCAAGCTGGCCGATACATGAGCAAAAGTAGATTACTGCATGGCAAACAGGTGGCTGAAAGAGTAAGTGTAGTAGCCCGACACATTGAGCCCTCCTTACTATATATAGCAAACTCAGCTGGGGGTATATCGGGAAGTTCTGGGGTGTGTGTCGGCCGTTGAAACATGCCGTTCCCGAGATGAAGGTCCCATCAGTCTCGTTAAGGGCAATTACTCACATGCACGATACGGATGCACACCGCCCAGGAATATCGTCCGTCACGGCCGTTGCGACTCCCGAGAGACTACAGCCCGATACAAGCGGTCCTGCACGCCAGTTGAGCTGCTGCTCATTATGGTTAAAGATAGGCGGCCAAAAACTACAACTAAGCGGAAACATGTTTCACGGGCAAGACATCATCGGTTCAGGGTTACATTCCCGACCTCAGAAGGTATTACTCCTCAAAGCTCGTAAAATATAGCGGTGTCCCATAAAATAGAAGAGTCAGTGCATGTGGCGCACGCACTGACTCGGGCCTTATAATAGTCCATAATGCTTGTAGTGTTTGTTTTACAGGAAAATAAAATGCATCCTATTCTAAGAAAAGAGAGAAAAACTCGGGCTGCCTCCCGAGGAGCGCTGAAGTTCACGTCGCCAGCTCGACCGATGTAATCTCTTCACGTTCAGCCTCCGACATTACCCATATCCTGCAAGTCAGTCTCTGCTCTCCTAACAAAAGCTTCATCTTCATAATACCTCTTTACTCTGTGCCCATTCACCTTGAAGACCTTCGTTGGATCGTCTTTGTCGTAGAGTTCCATCATTCCTGATGGGTATATCTTTGACACAGTAAATGGTCCCGACCATCTTGTCTGTAACTTTCCAGGAAAGAGTCGAATGGAGGATTTAAATAATATTACTCTATCCCCTTTGCTCACATCCTTTCTGTGGGGTAGAATTTGTTCACGAATACATCAGCCAGTGCTCCCCATCCGTTTAGAGATTGGTGAGGTAACCCAAGATACCATGACAAAGCTTTGTCCTCCAGGGAGAAAATAAAGCCCTAGCAGTATATGACCTCTTGGGGAACTCCCCTCATCTTTATGGTATCGCATATATTTTTGAAAGAGTCCAGATGGTGGTACGGGTTGTCGTTCTTAGAACTTCCCCTGAAGCTTTTATTCTGGATCATTGATATAACAGACGGTTTGAGCTCAAAATTTGCCACGTTGAAACGGGGGACAATGACAGGGCATCGGGAGTTGTTGGCCTTCGTGGACGCTAACTCCCTCAGTGTTTTCTCTTCTTCCTCCGAGTCGTCACTGTCGCTGGCGTAATGTCGTCATTCCTGATTGTCATGATTCCTTCTGTGTCTCCGGTGGCAATGACGTCTATCGCGGCGATGGCCTTCCTCGAAATGCTCCGTTTCTGGATCTTCGAGGTTATCATCTCCGCCATAGCGATCGTTGACTTCTAGTGGAGGCGAATGAGGTCGAGCTCACCCTGGGCGTTCTCCTTCAGACTGGGGTGGCTCGACACGGGGCGGCATGGTGTCAGCGGTCGGTAGAACAAGTCACTGTTCTTCAGAGTTCCTGAAATGACACGAGAAATCAAGTTTAGAAAATAGAATTATTTATTTTGTGAAAGAATGATAATAAAATAACAAAAGCAAAGAGTGTTGTCAATCTTATTTCTAAGCTTGAGGCATGGGAGTGTAGTTAGTGGATTCAGATCATCAACAGTGCCATTTTGCCTTGTCCCCGACAACGACGCCAAAAAGTTGACCGGACTAAATCGCGCATCCTGAAATTGCAGGCGGATTTGAGGTAGTCGAGCTTTTACATTTATAACCTGAATCCTTCTAGGCCCCCCGCAACTTTGTTTACAGGGTCGAAGTAGATATACGGGGTCGAACACAGGGACAAGGGTGGTAGTGTTGAGAACTCAGAATCGACACGCTACACTCTGGCAGGTAAAAAGAGATATTAAATTCCCCAAGGGGAAACAGCAAAATGTCACAAACAAAATGAAGAAAACTATCTCCAACTGGAGTTACAAGGAAAACTTAGGTTTTAGGCATTTATCAGTTTTTAGGGATTTTCATGCAACAGAAACAGAGAGATAATACTAAAGCTAAACAAGGTACCAAGGAGAAGACTTCGGTAAAACAAGCGGCAGCAGAAACATCCTGTACCCCTCCTCTCAGAGCGGGTACCTCTAACCAAGCATCAACACCCCTCTCGAGGCTGCTGGACTTAAATTAGAGTAGAAAGGTTACTACTACAACTCCGATTCTGGGCACTCTCGTACTCCAGAATTGGACCAAACACTAGAGCCACAACACCTCTCTCAAGGCTGTTGTGACGGGAAAACATGATTCGGTAGCTAATCATAACGCAATCCAACGTGCAAGCTAGAGTTCAGATATTAAACATAGCAATCATCCAACAAGGGTACCAAGCATAAAGCAGCAAATAATTAAACTCTTCTATTTCTATTAACATATAAAAGAGTTGATTACAATGCAGTAGTAAAAGAATTAAATGATTGAAATAAAGATATGCCTTCTTGATATAGAAGGACGACAGACTACAGTGGACCGCCCAGCCCGATACCGGTCAGGAGCCTAGCCCGATACAACTGTGTCGGGAGGCACACCCTCTCGGGCGACAAGCCGTGACGGGCGGATTGCATCGTGCAAGTACCCTGGCCGATACGCTCAAGTTAGGCGGCACCCTCTTGGGCGGCACGCTATGATGGGTGAAGCGTATCGGGTTCGGTATCGTGTCGGGCTAGTAGTGACGCATCTAGTGTCGGGAATTTGAGTCGCTCATCCACGTTGGCCGATATCGGCTTGCAATGTCGCCCGGGATGGTTCTAAGTGAATCATCCCCTCCCTCTCGGGACGTGGAAGAGCTCACCTAGAGTTGCTCGGCACGAACACTCAGGCGCGATACTTCTGCTCTCGTAGCCTCCTCTGAAGATTTGCTCAGCGTTCCAACCTGTTCCGACCTGTCTTTTCGGCTTCCTGTAGCTGCTATTTATAGGCAGTGGTTGGGGGAAAGTTATGGTGCTCGAAGCGCCATGTGTCCTCCCTATTCGTGGGTCAGTGGACAACCGATACTGGTATCACCCGGCACAGGGTGTCGGCTATCGGTCTCGTGACGGACGGCACCTGTCGGTGGGTGGCCTGTGTCGCGCGACAAGCTTGAGTTGTCGTGGTGAGTGTGGCTCCCTATCGGGTAAGAGACGTGTCGCCCGTCAGTTTCTTCTTGTGCGGCGTCACCATGTCACGCGTCGTTGTGTCGTGCTACCCTGTCGGGCAGCGATCGTATCGGGCATCTGGAAGGCCGATGCAGGTGGAGCTTATTCGTGGGCCGGGACGGCCTTATTGATGACAAAATGGGTCAAAACTGTAGGAAAACTCTGCAAAAGTTGGAAATATTGGATTAAGAGCGTCGTTTGGCCAATTATTGTGAAAGTACATATAAAAGAGAGGAAAACAGTTAAAAAGGGTAGTTTTGATAACAGAAAAACAGTATGAAACATCACAAAATTTGGTGTTATCATGTATACCCGAGGAAGAAGTGTTGTCAATCCTGAAAGGGTGTCACTCTTCGCCTTATGGAGGGCACCACAGTGGAGAGAGAACTGCTACAAAGGTACTCCAATCTGGGTTTTACTGGCCCACCCTATTTAAGGATGTGACATCTTTTGTAAAGGCATGTAAGGAATGCCAACTCATTGGTAATATCAGTTAAAGAAGTGAAATGCCTATGACTGAATGGGCGGAGGTGGAGATCTTTAATGTTTGGGGGATTGACTATATGGGCCCTTTCCTGTCATCTAAAGGATATCAGTACATCCTTGTAGCCGTCGACTACGTATCTAAGTGGGTTGAGGCAGTAGCTACTCATACTTGTGATTCTAAATAAGTGATCAAGCTATTTGAGAAGACCATTTTCCCACGCTTTGGAGTGCCACACACTGTTATAAGTGATGGAGGATCACACTTTGGAGAAAAACAATTTGAGGTGCTATGAAATAAATATGGGGTAAAGCACAAGGTTGCTACACCCTATAATCCCCAGACCTCAGGGCAAGTGGAAGTGTCCAATAGGCAGATAAAACAAATATTGGAAAAAATGGTCAGCCATACTAGGAAGGATTGGTCTATGAAGCTCGACGACGCTCTCTGGGCTTACAGGATGACTTATAAGACACCTATAGGAACAACGTCGTATAGACTGATCTATGGTAAATCCCGCCATCTACCCCTAGAGCTCGAGCATAAAGCCATTTGGGCAATTAAGTTCTTGGACATGGATCAGGAGAAAGCAGGCCAAAAGAGATTTTTGCAACTGTAGGAGCTCGAAGAGCTGAGACTACATGCTTACGAAAATGCAAAAATTTATAAACAAAGGACTAAAGTGTGGCATGATGCCCACCTAAAGAACAAAGATGTCAGTGAGGGTGAAAAAGTGCTTCTATTTAATTCAAGCATCTGGCTTTTCCCAAGAAAACTCAGAATAAGGTGGTCGGGCCCCTTTTCTATAGTAAAGATATACCCATCAGGAATGATGGAGATTTCAGGGGAGAAAACATGAACTTTCAAGGTTAAGGGTCACAGAGTGAAAAGGTTTTTTGAAGACAAAGCTTTTGTCTGAAGATCTGAAATCAACTTGGAGGAACCCAATCAGTCAACAGTGGAAGGGGATGAGGAATTGCAACATCCAACTGAGGGAAACAAAGAATGAATGATTATCAAGTCGAGATAGAGACTTTAAAACAAGTGCTTCTTAGGAGGCAACCCAAGTTTTTTTTGTTTCTCTAAGCTTTTGTTTTGCCTACCTTTTAGTTTGATTAGTTTCCTTCTCTAGTAAGTTTTGTACATATCATATCCTCACCCCTTTTGAAAAGATGAATTGATTGAAAAAACAAGTTTTGTTTTGGTCAAGTACTCTGACCGCGGTCGCGGTGTTCACCTTGCTTCAAGCAAGACTACGACTCACAGTGCCGATGTTTACCCCCTAGATCACAACTAGATGATTTTGTTGAGGAAAGGAGACTGCGGGTCACGGTTGTGTTTTGAACACACCGCGGTAGCGATCATCCCTCCCCTTTAGGCTCAGCAGATCGTGGTCACCCTCTTATCGCTTCTTACTTTCTTGAGCCCAAGTTAAACCCTATGTCTCTGATGAATCGCCAGACAGCGAGTGACCTCCGCCGCAGTAGCTGACTCGATGTCGTGCTGACTTTCTTTGTTTCGTCATATCATCCATTGAGCAAGGTAACCGCCCAACCCTATTTTTTCCCTTTTACTGTAGTTTCCACGATTCTCCGCCGCCACCACTATCATTGTCAGTTTCTCCTTGCACCCTCAATCATTTTCTGATTTGTTTAGTCATCTGCCTCCTCTCATGTCACCGGCATTGATTCTAGCCGGCCAAACCCCCACCCGCCTAGGCGGTGCTTTCGAGAAATTATTAAAAAACCAAAAAAATATAATAATCGGCACAACCTCCTGTCGTCAAGCGCATCTATGATCGAGGTTGCACTACCTCCGCCTAACCTTCCAGCCCCAAATTGAATAAGGACAAAAGGAAGTGGAACTGTTGGACCTGTTAGACCATGAGTCGCGGTGTGCATCAACAGCAACTGCGACCACAGTCTACACATGTATCTAACCCAATCGTGGTGCTCCCTCAATGCATCTGTATAAGGCTCATACCGCGGGTTGCGGTGTTGAAGATCTTTGTCTAAAGTCACAGTCCCCTAGACCGTGACCTTCTCAATTCACCGTGACCGCTACTTCCTTCAGACACCGCGACCGTTACTTCCTTCAAACACCGCGACCGTGGTGCCCCTTGGATCACCAAGAGACTGCGGGTCGCGGTCCCAGTAATTGAATTTGAACTTAACAAAGTTTTCATAAATAATTGTAAGAAGATAAATCACTATTAAATCAATTATAGACTGATCAATTGTGAAAATTTTGTAGAATGTCTTCACCAGTGACCAGCGACTCCATCCATAGGAAATTAAAATCTTTGAAGGAGGTATAATAGATAGTGGAAAGTCTGACCGCAGCCTTGAAGAAAGACACACAACTAACAGTAGCAAAAAGGGTTGAGATGCAGCTAAAACTTCAACAGTACCAAAGGATCCTGGGTGACCTAACACCATGGGACTCTCCACAAGGCACCGAACAAACAAAACAAACACAGACCTCCGAGTATCAACTAGGAGAATCAGAGACACGAGTACAGGGAAAGAAAAGGAAAGTTGTACCCAAGGAGACCAAGGGCAGCAAGAAGGCAAAACAAGTAGCAGTTGAGAAACCAAGAAGGCAAGAGATAGAGAAATCCAAGCAAGAGAAAGAAGCTACCGAAGAGACATCAGCAGAGTCTGGAGAACCCCCATTCGTGCCAAGAAACTTCTTACATCAATCTACCTATGACTGGATGTATCAAAACAAGGACTTCAGCCCAACTAGGTACCTGGACGTAGAGGATTTCAAGAAGATGGGAATATACGGCAGGGTACTCAAATTCCTAGAAAGTGCAAATTTATGCACCTTATGCACATCCGAGGCAAAGTCCTATAAGAAGTTAACTACAAAGTTCCTGTCTTCCCTAAGGAAAATCCCCACAAGTAGGGAAATAAGGGAAGCGGGCGGCGGGGATTACAAACTAGAGGTCAGGCTAGGAGGTGAGCCTTACATGATCGACAGAGGAATAAGCTAAAGCCTGCTCCATCACCCCAGGAGAGAAGGAAGCAACGACCTATGATAGCCATCACATGTGGGAAGAGCTGACTGGAGAAGAACACAGCTCGAAGAACTCGAAGGCCTCCCTGATCATCTCGTGCTTCATTCGCACGATTCAGAAGATAACGGCTTACACCATTTACACGAGGTCTGAGACAGGAACAACAAGCAAAGGGGGCATGTTCCTAATATGGTTGATGATAAACAGAAAGCCAGTAAATATCGGAAAGATATTAATCAAATGTTTATCTATATAAGTAGGAGGGGAAGCAAAAAGGAACTCTGCATACTGCATGGGCAGTCAAATAACAAAGATCGTGTAGTACTTTATGGACACAGGAGAGATCATGAAATATAAGGATATGGAGGGACATTTGAAAATTAATATCAAGTCCCTCGTCAACACTGGGATTTTGGCGCAGATAGGGGAAAAACTATACTACAAGCAGAGTGGCTCTAAGAGGCTCCTCCCCCTTCTAGAGATGGTATTTTATGACGCCCACAAACTATGTCCGACCCAGGCGACATAGAGAAGATGTACTACGGGGCACTGTAGGCCAACAAAGAACAAACATCTATAGTCGGGGAGAGCAGTGCCCAAGCTGAAATAAAAGAGAAGAAGAAAATAGAGCAGCGGAAGAAGTTGGTAGTGTAAAAGAAAAAGAAGACATCAGATGCACCGGCTACACCAACCGCAATGCCAGAAGGTGCAGAACCATCAACCCCCATGGCTCCCCTTACAGAAGAAATAGTGGCGAATGAAGAACCCATACCTATAGAGACACATGAGGAAGCAGCTACCGTAGATCCAGAGGTGGAAAAAGAGGAAGGCACAACAACCAACCTACAACCCGACATAGAACCAGAGGCTAAGCTAGAAGGATAAGGCTCCCAATTCGTACCGAAAGCAGAAGTCCGTGGAGTTGACATGGACCCACAGGACAAGCAGAAGGAGAAAGAACAAGGTCCACCACCACCACCTCCACAACCAACAATACCAAGCACGTCAATGACACGCATGGAGCAACAACTGCACCAATAGCAACAACATACACCCTCTTTCGGGGGCATACTAGGTATAAGGTTTGATGCCATATGGGAACACATGCATCAAACCACCACAATAAATACAAATATTACTTCTTCTATATCTGCGCTAACAACGCAGGTATAGGTCCTCGACGACAGAACTCAAGCACTCCCAGACCTCATACAAGAAGCATTAAGCAACCAATGGATAATGATAGGAGTGTTGAAAGAAATGAAGGATGAAATGGAGGACTTAAAAAAGGAGAGGCATGCCATTTGAGCTGACAATGAACATATGCGTCGCGGCTATGATGCGACGATGGCCAACCTCGAGGAAGAATGCCAACGCCTCAAAGAGGACCGCCAGAAATTTGAAAAGGAATGCGAAGAAATCGAGTGCCTGCGGAAGAAAAAGAAGGCAAAGAGTTAAGTCTAGTGCACTCCTCATCGAGCCCCTCCAGCCATGACGACAATGACGACGACAATGCAGGAGGGACCGACAGAGGGGAAGAAGCACCAAAAGAAGAAAGTTCCAATGTAAAGACGGCACTGGCAACTGAGTAGAAGAAGAATGAGCCTCCACAATAATCGAGCTCCCCCAACGAAAAATACACAACAAAAACCACAGCATTGTCAAGGGAGCTCCATCTCAATAGCAGCCCTAAAGAAGGGAAGGAAAAAACTGAGAAAGGCAATGGTACACACACAGAACGGCGGACGACCCTACCTACAAGTAAGCTGACGTGAGAAGAACAACTTGCTATAGATAATCGAGAAGAAGTCGTCGCAGATTTTAGTGCGATAGGGGTCGACGAGCTCGAGAACATGCTAACTGAACTAGGCGTCGAACTCAAAGAGAGCAATGAGTTCCTCCTATTCTAAAGGCACAATGAGCATAATGACTACCTCTATGATGGAAAGATGGAGGCAACTTAAGAAATGTTGGCGACCGCCAAATTAGGCTAAACTTCCGAGAAAAGCAATATCAGAGACAATGTAGTTGTAGAAGCTTCCTCAGAAGTAGCAGAACAAGTGGCCACAACCCAACCGTTAGTCAAAGAAGATGAATAGGTGGACACAACTATGCTGATTATCGATGAAATGCCAGCACCTTCTACACACGAAGAAACATCTGACGATGAGGATGGCAGACTATCAACTTTCTTTGCGAACGAGCCCGCCAGGGAGTGGAGTACGCCAACTAAACAAGAAATTATAGGCATGGATCATTCCTTGCCATGCAAAATGAAAGAGATGCACATGTCTGTAGTATCACATATCACATGTAGAGACGTCCACATCTTGACAGACATCCTCAATGATGATCTACCCGGGTCTGACATACTATATAATAACAAGGATAGACGTATGACTAGGGATCACTTCTGGGGGATCTTACTACAAAAAGTGTGAGTACATAAATGATTGTTCAAGGTGCTCTGTGCTACCCTCCTGGAAGAATTTCTACAACTGAACAAGTCACAACCAGTCTTCAATGGAATGACACATCTGGCTAGCCTCCTCTATAAAGAAGACTACGAGGCAGCAGATGTCATTGAACTGAAGGCAGCAGTTCGTAGAAGAGGAACAAGATATGTAGTGTTGCCCATAAGGAATGTAAGGAATTGGGCATTGATCATCGTGGACCTGTAGAATAGAATATGACAGTGCTCAACTACTGTGCAGCTGAACTAGACAGCACTTCACTCATCTAAAAAAGAAAGACTCCATAGATGCCCTAAAGATACCACTGTGTCTACAATGAGAAATCAAAGAAGCAGATGACAGATTCTAGAGCTCCTAGAAGTTCTTCTCCATCAATAAGAAGGTCCCTTAAGAAGAGGTTGGCTCGAGGGATTGCACCTTCATAGTGTTGAGAATGATGGAAGCCATCAACAAGGGCATCCCCCTAGAAGATCTAGATAACAAGGACCTACATGGACTGCAAGGTGTGTATGCGATGGAGGTCATCTACAACTATCGCTTCTTTAGCGACCTAGTGATGCCTTCAGAAGTTGTACCTCAGAGGCTTCATAAAGATATCTCTCTTCCTGAAAAGGTGACTTGAAGGGAACAACTGAAGACCATATGGGTCGATCCAATAGAGCCAGCTAGGGTTGCATCCTGTAAAGAAGGTTGGAGTTAAGGCACTGAAGAAGTCGTAAAGCACGCGTCAGATGACGAACCAAAGTAGCCTCCAGTAGTCGAAATCATAGAAGAATAGCCTTCAAAGGAACTACCTGAGGAGGGAGAGGTTGAAGAAGAAGACCCGGTCGATGTAAAATCAGACGGACCGGCAGGAGAAGTTACACCTTCTTTCAAGGACTTCGATAGATGGAGCTGCCTTAGCCTGTCTTTAGAAGAACTACACATAATTATGGGGTTCTTGAAAGAAGATGATTCCCCGGGAGATGTCATCTTCAAGAGAGATGGAATTTGTGTGCTAAAGGATGACCTCCGAAAAACATTGAAAATAGGAGGATATCTTTCAGTAAGCATGATGTTAGCTTACCAGGCACTACTAGGCGACAACACGCCCAATGCTCACATGGCATACTTCCTGCTGGTAGATGACATCCTGAAAGACAAACAATTAGGTGAAAAGGAGCACCTGTAACAATGCTTTGTGATGTCCCTACCAGACTACATCTTTCTGTCGATTCTTCACGATAATCACTGGACTCTACTGGTCGTCAATATCGTTAAAAGGACTGCAATCCTCTACAACAGCTCAGGTGCAGTCCTTTGCACTTAATAAAAAGACTAACATGACGACCGCAAAGACTCCGATAGAATAAAAGGTCAACACATGCACTGAGGTGATTGTTGATATGATAAAAAGCCATGGCAAAGGTACGACAGGCAAAGACTTTAAAAAGACGCAGTTCTGCCACAGGAGCCCCCAGCAGGTTCCCCTGTCAAATGACTGTAGCTTATTCTGTCTAGCTTGGATGATGGCCCTAGCCAGTATGGATGCCAAGGTGGAGGGTATGCAGTACGAACAGTACCACACACTATGAGGAGTATACACAAGCATGCTTCTCGAGTCTGAATGGACCTCCAACAACAACAAGAAAGCATAAAGAAAGCCCGTTTATACATCTCACTAAAATTTTAACACCCCGAGATGGGGTGTAGGATAAGTTTGGGGGAGGGGTCATAAATGGGCTACAGAGGTACATTTATTACCCTTTTACCTCTCAAAAATTTTGGTACATTTATTATCCTTTTACTTCTAAAATTTTTTCAAAATTTTTGCAAAAGCTACCTTAGAAACTAACCTTCTTTTCGGCTAAAAGTTGTACACTTTTATCTTCCTAGAGATAAATAAATGAGAAACCAATATATATATATATACACAAGTTAATCAAGAAACATAGCAATACTTCTCTATCTCATTCTTGCAATAAGACATTGTACGTGTGAAAATCTTAACTCATGAAACCCTCAAAGACTAGAGAACTTCACCTAGCCATACTCCTAACCAACCACCCTCACCTGAAATTTGTGACCAGAAAATCCATATCTCCGTAGAGAGGGAAATAGCTACCCTTTTCAGAGAATATCTAAAAAGAAGATTGGCCATCCAGAAGACCACTTAAAAATCCCTCTCACCCAAGCCTGAAAGATCATGTAAAAGGCCAAAAAAAAAAAATAAAGACAGTTGTTCCCAAAAAGATGCCAAAAGGTTCCACACGGCCGGTGAATTTTTGCACTCATGAATGCAGATATGTCATGCCCGTAAGTGAAATCTTGAAGCCAAGCTTACCCACCTCCAATCCTGAATGAAACTAACGAAACCACCTGACTTAAAGTCAGAAACCCAAAAAGGGCAACATTGTTCTTACGACAGTTGTGGGTGAGGAGTCAGAGGGAAAAGGAAAACACTTGAAGCCTTAAGCCTACCCGAACACATTAGTATAGGGCCAACCAAAAATAAAGAAATGGTGTGAAAGCTACTCCTCAAAAAAGATCTTGTATTAGTATGGTTACTACCTAAGGGGAATGGGTGATAAGTTGAGAAGGAGGAACCTTTTACAATTGAAGGCAAGGGCGAGAAAATGAAGTTATGCAACTCTAGTTGAGATGGAGGAATGAGACCTCAAGGTTAGAAAACATACCATAATAGTATTGATGCAAGAATGAAATATTTTAGTCATGTTATGTTCTATAAGTTTGGTCGCATATGTTTTCTCTTTCTCTCTCTAAGTTTTTGTACCTACACTTAGCCTGAGGACATGCTTGATTCTAAGTTCGAGTGAGTTGATAACACTTTATTTTACGTACTTTTTGTATATATTATATATCTCTTTTAGTATATCTTTTATTATCTTTCCCCAAAATTTTACAAGCTTTTTGCCTAAAACCTCACTTACACATCTTTCTTTAGTTTCAGGAACATTTACAGCCCAAGTCACAGTCGTTACCTAGACCTCGACCCACTCGTTCAACAATGATGGTCAAGGTCTTGAAATGCTTTAAGATCGAGGCCATTCTACATTCAAGCCAGACCGCGGTCAGACTGAAGCCATGACCACTGCTAAACTGGGACCACAACAGAAGTCGCGATCAGTATAAAGGCACCAATCAAACCAGGGACCACGATCTATTTGAAGACCGTAGACGCCAAGTTCGACCACTACTCAAAGAAGGTTGCGATCCAAATGGGGTCATGATCCCTATAGACCGCGATCAACTTAGAGACCGCGAGCCTCAAGATAGACTGTGATCATTGCTAGACTGCAACATGCAGGCCATGACCGATTGAGGAGGCCTCGACCTCAACCGCAAGCCACATATAGATCGCGACCCGCATCCTGGTCACGACCAAGTTTGACCGCGACGGAAGAAGGAATAAAGAGCAGACTGCAACTGCGGTCTCACACCTCCCCCAACCCAAACCACGACTGTGGTCTAGGCTTAAGTCAGTGGAATGCGGCTATAAATAGGCCACCCACCCATCTTGTCAAATCATTAGATCATAGATCAGATCTCGAAGACCACGAAGTGTTGCTGCATCCCAGACCCATTCCATTCCATTCCATCCACCAGTCTTAGATCTCTAAAGGCGGAAGCTGAGGAGAGAGAAGACTAAAGACTCCTTCTTTGAGAGAAGAAGATCATCTGACCCATCGACGTGCTAGATCCAGATCTAAAGAATAGCCATGTCATATCACATCCCTTCTCTCTCTGTCTAGATCTATCATTCCATTATGATATACTTCCCTCCTCACTATGTGAGCTTCATGTATCTATCTTTCTGTAATGCCGTTATTCTATTCACAAGCATGAGTGGCTAAACACCTTAACTTGGTTTGGGAGTAGCCACTAAGGCTCTATAAACATGTATATTGTCTCTTTTTATTGAATATATATATATATATATTCTTGTCAAGGTTATCTCCATACACCTATTTTAATGCTTCACTTATATGCTTAGCTACCATCTTGTGATGTTTGATAGTTGATATCTCAAGAGAGTAATATCGCTTTTATCATGTGTTATGGAGTAGTATGAATGCACGAGAGTTTTGGAATGCTAAAGCTTTAACCCATATATTTTTCCTTTTGGTTTACGTGTGGCCATCTTGAGAGAGAGGCTACCCTTGGACTTAGATCTATCCTCGACTCGAGAGAGAGTGGAATAGATGCTTTTTATGGTTGCTTGTAATCTTTATGAGAGTATACAAGAGAGAGAGATGATGTTGCATGTTGGAGAGAAGTCTTAATAGGTGAAACCCGATCCGAATTTCCTTCCATATACTTGTTTCATCTTATTTTCATTTTCATTTGTTTTTGTTACTTTGGTTTTCTTGCTCTATCTTGGTCTGAATGGCATCGTTCCTTAGGGGACACCTCTTTAATTTACCATCTTCATCTGGAGTATAAGAGTGTTAGATTTTGTGTGCTTAACACTGCCAACATTGTCCATGTGTTCGACCCTGATCGCTACATTGGACCCCGTTTATCGTTGCGGGGGCTTGAGAGTCAAGTTATCAGTTTAAAAGTCTGACTACCCTGAATCTGCCCCTTTTGGATGTGTGATTTAGGCCGGTCACAAGCATGTCGGGCATTTGGCTGATATTTAGGCAATATTCACATGAAATAGCATAATCCTCCATCCATAGAATTTTCCATGGAATGTCAATCAATATATCAGGAACTAAGCATGTTCAATTCAATGATAAATAATCGAAATCAGTAGAATTTGATTCTCTAATATCTTTCTGTATCAATACCCAATCACATATAGATACAACAAAGGTTTCTAATTATTTTATCCAGATAGAATTAGGCTTTCAACATGAATACAGAGCATAAGATAGAGATAAATACTCTCCTAAGGTGACAAGCATCCAAAAAACATAGGTCAAACTCTGAATTTCTAGGAATCCAATCAAACTCTACCAACTAAATCCATTTCTTCCTCATCTCAACTCAGAAATCCTAGAAATAGAGATTAGTACAGAAATAGTGAGAAAAGAGGGAGATTTGGTATCATTTCAAATCAAATCAGGGGACGGATGGAATCGTGACATGTGAGAGAAAATTTTCCATGAAATACTAGGTAAAGAAGCTAAACTTACTTGATTTCATCATTTCTCAGATGGTGAAACCCTAGGTCCACATCTCCACCACTTTCTCCTCTAAAAAACCTAGCTCTCCTATCTCTCTAGAATTTCATTTATCTAATAGGAATGACAAAATATGAGATATCCTTGGGTGCTAAGTTACTCATATAGTTCATTTAAGGTGCTTGGGTCAATTGCAAATTGACACCATTTTATACTTTATTTTGTTTCAGCAAACTATTATGTCATAAAAATGTTATTGAAAACCATTTACTTAACAGGTCAAAGCTCCTCCAAAAATTGTGAAACTTTAGCATGTTGTGTGATACAGAATTTCAGAGCTCCTATAAAAATTCCAGATCATTTAAATTACCAATAAATAAATAAAATCAAATACTACACTACTATACTACAGTCTGCAACATGGTTGGTTAAGTTCTTACTAATAAGAAACTCGATCGACACCACACTATATAGAATTTAAACATCATCTAAAAATTAGGAAAATTTAAGATGATGTCTAAAATGGAGTTTACCAATAATATTTAAAATTTTAGATCAATTGGATGTACCAAAAAAAGATATAATTCAAATACTAGATTGCTATATTTCAGCCTAAATGCATGGTCTATTGAGTTTGTACTAGGGAAACTCGACCGACAAATAGGTCAAAAAGTTCTCCAAAAATTCTGATATTCTATAAAAAATTAATAATTGAGTCTATCAAATATATAAAAGTTTCCAAAATATTAGATTTATATATCATGTACTAAAAATCATATAGTACCCCACTGTATTTATCAAATTCTGCATTCAGATGCTACCAAAACCTTAATTTTGGTGACTAGGGTTTACAATTCTCAAACCCTGTTTATTTGAAATAAAAACATATTTAGAGTTTCCCATTAGTTCAAAGAATCATGATTACACTACCATCATTAATCAAGCTTTAAACTAGTTAAGCATGCAATCATCTAAGTAAACCCTAATTAGATGGTAGATATGAAAATGGGTCACTACACTTATGCCTAGAGACAAAGATTATGCATGTCTCTCCTACCAATGAAAAGTATGCATTCCAAAAATGATAAAACATCTAGATCTTTCAACGATGATAAGTCAGCAAGTCTCCAATTGTTGGGGATTCTACAAATAGCACATAATCCTCATCATTCTCCCACACACTCCTTTCCTTCATGGCATGTGTTTCCATCAGTCCAGTGGATGGGTGAGCTACAAGCACTAAACTTACAGCTATCTATACAAGTCCTCACCTCCTCGGAAAATGACCCATCTCAACACCACTAGACTGTTAGAATGATTTCTCGACCTTCTTCTCCAATTTCCATCGGTGGTTTCATTTGATTGATCACCACATCAACCATTGACACATCCAGCTCCATCAAATCTCCATGGTCCTTACCCCAATGTATGGATGAATGAAGACAAATTATAACCATCAATTGATGTTAGCCATCATCATCAACTATTGACTAACTCCATTTTCATTGATACACTTCCTCCTTCCTCACAATAGAATAATTCAATTTTTGAAGAAGGAAGATGACTCCTCAAGACCATCCCTGACATATGTCAAGCAGTGATCTTGTTGTTGCATCAACCACCATTATATCCAACCTCAATGATAGGTGCCTAAACACCATGATTGCTCCTTTGTTGTCTACTGTGAATATGACTTTCTTTCTTTTATCTACTATTAATCTGGTTATTGTTGTAGTGAGTGAGTAATGTACTGCATCTACTCTTGTACAAACCATGCTATATTTTGCATCAAACATTTTATGCTTGCAAATCTAACTCGGCCGACTATTCTGCATGTTTATTGAATCTTGGATGTAGAGAACTTCGAGCCTAAGATATAGGATATCATTTGTTTTGTATGAAATTCTTGATGAGAACTTTTTTCATAATAAATTCATGATGAGAACTTTAATTATGTATTTTTCATGATTAGATGTAGATGATATCTTGGTAATACGATAACGAGTTCAGAGTAATATATGTTCGGTTTTAACACTAATGCCACAAGAGGGATTCACTCATAGTCAACATATTATATATATATATATATATATATATATATATATATATATATATATATATATATATATATATGTGTGTGTGTGTGTGTGTGTGTGTGTGTGTGTGTGTGTGTATATATATATATATATATATATATATATGTATAAACACATATATAATTAAATAAACACACTCAAACACACACACACACACACACACATATATATATATATATATATATATATATATGTGTGTGTGTGTGTGTGTGTGTGTGTGTGTGTGTATAGAGAGAGATAGATATATAGATAGATAGATAGATGTAGAGATAGAGGGTATATCTTTAATATCCACACGGGTAACCTAGAATTCGCTACCCGTACCGTCCGAAAAGTAACTATTTGGTCAGAAGAGTAATTCACTGGACAAAAAAGTAACTATGTTGACCAAAAAGTAACTATTTGGTTAAAAAGGTAAAATTAGGTAGAATATATAGTAAAAATTCTGGAATAAATATGTAATTGTATATATGTTACATCTGTTACCAATGTAAATATTTATGCATGAAAAGTAATAGTTTGTAAGGTAGAGTAACCATGTGCATGTGTAAAGTAAGAAACTCTAAAAAGTAACCAAATTTGGAGTGGGTAGCTACCCGCGAGGGTAATGAATGTAGGTAGCATTGGTGAAATTCATCCTATAATTAAACAATCAATCTTGTGATAAATACTAGTTCATGTTTGGTTACTTTGATCATATTAATTCTTATAAATATTGTCCTTTAAGGTTAGTTCTAACTATACTATTATAAGACATATCCTCTTATGTGTGGTATTGTCATATCAATTAGTTTAGGTAAAAATCAGAGACTTCAGCCCTGGTGATGAATTTGAGGGTATGAAATATCTGCATCACCACCATAATTTGTACGAAAATAAGGAAAAACAAGGATTTGTGTTTAGATCTGTGTGGAAAGGTGAGAATGACCAACTTTGACTCGACTAGAGGGTGGATAAGGAAAAAGAAAATCTCGACTGAAGACGGAGTTCATCGATCTTATTACGAGTGGAAAAGGTTCTAGGCACCCCTACAACGCCCAAAAAATTGTTCTTATATTTTCATATTCTCGAGTCAAGATACAACTCATGTTTAAATAAAAGAGAATTCAACAATAAACATATAAAGGTGGTGATTTTGGTTTGTGTATCGTTTGAGGATGGAAATGGTTGTGACTTTTTCTTCATTTCCATGTAGATCCTAATTTAAGATAATGGGATGTCAATTGCCTCAAGATCTCCTACAAAGGAGACCCATCTTGGGTGGTTGGGACCAAAAATTGAGAAAAGAGAGAAGATAAAATAATAAGGAATTTAGTATGGACATATTCAATCTAGTAGATTAGTTGAACCAAGTAAGACACTGGACCAATTCACATGAGAGAAAATCTAGCCTGTTCAATTGACATGGCTAAATGTTTAAATACTTAAAATCAACCAGGTAAGAAATCATGGAGTAATACATAACTGTAAGCAGTTATGATCCTAACATTTAAGCTAAACAAGTAAAGAGCAATTTCATATTGTAATAAATTAAATAGTTACCATTCTACAAACCAAACGGTATTTGAAACACAATTGTTGTAGGGGAATGATCATTTAGTCAGTCAAGTAACTAAATGTAAATAGGGAGGCAATTAGTTGTTTGGATTTAGGGGAGTCAAACGGGGCAAAATGATATGGCGGGTTGGGGCATTTTTATAGGATAAAATTAGGATTTGGGGTTTGAGTGGAAGAATCTGAAATAGGATTGTAGATATATATCCTTTCCCAATCCATACACATGGCTTCACACATGGAACCCGATGCGTGGTTTGTATCCGCATGGTGTCCCAAACACGAAAAACAAATTTCTCTGAGTTACTAGATTTGGCAAAAATCTTTTAGAGATATTTTTAGAAAAATAGTTTAGATTGTGTGATTGAGTCATACATGGGCTCGATAAATAATGAAGGAAGACAAAAAGTGATAGTTGGGGATGGATATGAATTTTTGTGAAAATAATGTTCTTTAAACAATTATAAGATTTGAAATGAAAATTTTGCTCAAGATACGTGAAGGGTGATTGTGCTTAACTCCAAAGTAAAATGCCTTTTATAAAACTCAAAATCGTAACAAATAGAGGGGATGTGTGGATTAAATAGGCAAATATGAAAAACTATGAAATAAATGGAATGAATTACACTTTTAGTCAAACACCATATTTGATCTTGATAGTTTTTTTTGAATGAAAAATAGAATGTCAACATTAATTTTTTTTATTTAGAATGATTGTATTATATATAAGAATATATATATATACACACACATATATATACATATATATATGATATTCATTCACTATCTGCATGGGTAAGTAACTTTAGTTACCTGTCCGTGCATCTGTTTTGTAATAGGAAGATACGTATATGTAATGAGACAAACAACCTTTGTGATGATCAAATTTATAATACACACTCAATTTATATTACAGCATAAACTGCTGTCATAAATATCATTTTTACTGCAATCAAACGTGTTATACAAAATGAGTGTTTGTATTATAAATTTGTTCATCTCCTTACAAATGTTGTCTGTCTCATTACAAATAGGTACATTTCTATTACAAAATAGATCAACAGGTAACTAAAGTTATTTACCCACATGGGTAGTGAATATATATACATATATATATATATATATATATATAGAGAGAGAGAGAGAGTCAGGCTAGTGTACACTCGAGTATACCAGATGCATCGTACACCTCAGTCATTTTTTAAAATGCAATAAATTTTTGAAAAATATAAACCGTTGATCTTCTTAATTATCATAAGAACATACTATATAATAAACTTTAGCTCATTTGGACACTTATAGGTTGTGCATCTAAAGGAGGCAAAAATCATGCATTTCAAATTAGTTTTGTGCGTCAGTTTTGTTGTCCTTGGATGAGTGACTTACACTCATCCAAATGAGTTCAAATTTTGTATGTGACCTATTATTATTGTAACCATCAAGATCAATGGATTAGATTTTAAAAAAACATAGTCTAGATAGGTAAACACTATTGGGGTGTACGACGTAATCTATACACTCGAGTGTATTCTAGCCTGACTCTCTCTCTCTCTCTCTCTCTCTCTCTATATATATATATATATATATATATATATATATATATATATATATATGAGGATGTTTTTGTTACCCGCGCGAGTATATTGGTTATACTACCTGTGCCGTCGAAACACGGTGGCATCCGTAGTAAATAGCGACCATCACTCCCGTCCCCCGTTGTACAATCCCAATTTTCCTGATCTCCTTCTCCAGCGTTCTCTCCCAATGGGCGCACATCTGCCGTTCTCAGGCCTACTCTGGCCTACCGCAAGGAGTAGATGGGGCATGGCCCAATCATACCTTCTTTCCCTTCCTTACTTGATAGGATCTACAGATTTTGTCATGTTCCTCACAGACGATGCAATCCTTCATCTCTGCATGCTTCCAACCGACCTCAAACCCTTACCGCAGTAGCCCAGCGAGCTCGCCTTGTGCGAGGAGGGCCCCGATGGCCAACTGGTTTATGGAATGGTGGAGGACGGGCACCTTGAAGACCCTCTCGAATGCAGGTCTGAGTAGGTGGATGTGATCCCCTAAGTCTTGATTTCCTACCGCAAGGAGTAGATGGGGCATGGCCCAATCATACCTTCTATCCAGTGGACTTTGGTCCCTCCTAGAAAGGCTTTACCCCAGGGACGATGTATGAGGTTCGCCATGCTTTGTAGCCCCACTCTACTCCGTCGTGATTTCCTCCCTCGCCTCCCATGGTTCCATGGTGTCGGACAGCGGCAGCGTGGCATGAGAATGCGCACTGGCGTGGCAGAGGTGTACAGGGGTTGGGGCTGGTAGGCCGGAGGAGCATATGCAGCCAGAGGGTGGTTGGGGAAGGGGGCGGCGCCGGCGGTGGTTGTGTATAGGGGTCGGGGCTGGTAGGCTGTTGGAGCCCAACCACACTGCCTCGTGGACTCTCTTCGTCAGTTCCTCTGTCTTTCTCGTTTGGTCCATTTTTCCTTCCTTTCCACTTCTTATCCATTCCCGACCCTGTGATCCTATCTCAACCTCTCTCCCTCTCTCTCTAGCATCTGAAATTCCCCCGTTCGTCTTCACCGGCAACCAACCATGTGTGGCATACTCGCCGACCTCAGCTGCTCCGATGACTCCCAGGCCAAGAGGGTCCGGGTCCTCGAGCTCTCCCGCAGGCACGCACGCTGAACACTCAAAAGCTCAATTTTTTGATTTAGCTTTTGGTTCAAAACTCGGAACGTCTGAATCCTACTTCGTTTTCACACTCCGCACATCTGACCAACGGGGTCGATTCTATTTCATGATGATCGAGCAATTGATGGTTCCACCTGTGATGGATAGAACACAGTGAAGAGATGAGCAGTTTGGGGCGAAAGAAACGAACTTGAAACCTTTGCCCATCCAACTTTGGCGAAGAGATCGAGCAATTGATGGTTCCGCGTGCCTTTCTCTGGTCAAATGAAAATGAATAAGCCGGAGAGATCAATAACCTCAGATGTACACGTGTGGACATCTGTGACAACATAAATAGAATGTACACAGTGTGGACCCTGCAATTAGATTACGAATGTGTTGGTTACTGATGGCAAACATTTGTTTCCATCCTTTTTCCTCCTTGCAAACCAAGTCAAAGATTCCATGTCATTACTAATTTATAAAAGATATGTGCGAAGCTAGCCAACCATGGTATTAAATACGTGTGCAGTTTGTAACCATGTACATTATAATATGTCCACCTATATAATGTGTTTCTGCATATTACGGTTTCTTTATATACATTACAAAATGTCCATCCACCTTATTATTTAATCATGCATGTTACAATTATTCTGTGTACATTACAAAGTATCTACTTTATAATTTGTTCATGTATATTATGGCTTCTTTATATAACACAAAAAAGTAACTATCTGAAAGTAGTACCAGGACACAAAAAGTGTCTAACCGACACTAAATGTAACACCATCACACAAAAGTAACTGTAATAGGCAAGACTCAACCGTAATGTAGGTGACAGTTTGTAATATGGATAGTCATATTGTAATAAGCAAGTGTCATCTATAACATGGAAAGTCACATTGTAATAGGCAATAGCCAACCGTAATGTAGGTGACAATTTGTAATATGTATAGTCAAATTGTAATAAGCATATGTAATATAGACAGTCACATTGTAATAGGCAAGAACTAACAGTAATGTAGGTGACAGTTTATAATATGGATAGTCATATTGTAATAAGCAAGTGTCATCTATAATATGGACAGTCATACTGTAATAGACAAGAGCCAACTGTAACGTAAGTGACAGTTTTGTAATATGTATAGTCAAATTGTAATAAGCAAGTGTCATATGTAATATAGATAGTCACATTGTAATAGGCAAGAGGCAATTTTAATGTAGGTGACAATTTTGTAATATGGATACTCATATTGTAAAAAGAAAGTGTCATCTGTAATATGGACCGTCACATTATAATAGGCAAGAACCAACTATAATGTAGGTGACAGTTTGTAATATGGGTAGTCATGTTGTAATAAGTAAGTATCATCTCTAATATGGACAATCACATTGTAATAGGCAAGAGACAACTGTAATGTATGTGACGGTTTTGTAATATGGATAGTCATATTGTAATTTTCAAGTGTCATATGTCATATGGACAGTCAATTGTAATATGCAAGAGTTCGTAATGTAGGTGACATATTGTAATATGAATAGTCATACTGTAATAAGCAAGTGTCATCTGTAATATGGACAGTCACATTGTA
Organism: Alisma plantago-aquatica; assembly: GCA_963693085.1. Lineage (NCBI taxonomy): Eukaryota > Viridiplantae > Streptophyta > Magnoliopsida > Alismatales > Alismataceae > Alisma > Alisma plantago-aquatica. The sequence goes on along the minus strand of OY856414.1, from coordinate 525,562,081 downwards.
ATAGGCAAGGGCCAACAATAATGTAGGTGATAGTTTTGTAATATAGATAGTCATATTATGATAAGCAAGTGTCATTTGTAATATGGACATTCACATTGAAATAGGAAAAATCCAACCGTAATGTAGATGATAGTTTTGTAATATGGATATTCATATTGTAAAAAGCAAGTGTCATATGTAATATAGACAGTCACATTATAATAGGCAAGAGCCAATTGTAAGGTAGGTGATAATTTTGTAATATGGATACTCGTATTGTAATAAGTAAGTGTCGTCTGTAATATGGATAATTTAGCTTGTAGCCAGACCAATTGCCCGGTCCCAAATAGCATTGCTCTGGTGGTACCGTCGGTCTCTACCGCGTTGTCCGCCTCCGACAGCCTGTTAGACATATGCTAGAAGTAATAAAATATATGAACCATTACAATAACAAGTTTAGCACGTCTCAACCACGGAAGATACTACTTGACAGACTCATCCGGTATGGTAGCAGTACAATCTGAAGTGGAGGTGAGGAACACTGGAAGATGGACATTGTTAGCATATCTCATAGGAACAATTGTGTTATCTCTTCAGTGATGTCTAATATTTACTCCTCCAATTCATCATTACTAATAATAGTAAAACAATTTCATTCTTTAAACTTACTCTCTGTAGCATTCCCTCGAACGATCTTAAAGCAGTCTTTGTATTCTTTAGATGGGAAACAAAATAGAAGAATAAAGATGTGATCTGGATGTGGGGGACGTCAGTCAATTATAAGAACTAGTTTACATTCCCCGTACTAGCTAGTTGTATAGTTGATCGGCTTGTTTGTAAAATACACAGAATACCAGATTGGAAATATACAACGACAACTGTAAGAAGATGCATCCCCAAAATCTATTGAGTGTTTGGGTCTAGTTTGTCAAATAAACGCCAAATAGAATGAATAAATGCCCATGAATCTAATACCCTTCTTTGCAAAATGTCAATCATGCATTGAGAATTCACATCGAATTTGTCAATCACACAATACAGATATTCACTCCTATTTGACAAAAAACCAAACACCTTATCGACACATTTACAAGATCTGAAGATGAATGTACAGAAATACATAAAAATTGGGCAAATGAGTATGCTTGAACCAGACAAGACATGTTACTTATTTATAATCTGTACATCCAGCAATCATCCTTTGAGACGAGACTAAGGGTGGATATTCTTTGTTTTACTTTTTCTCGCATGCTACAAGATTATTAATGGTTATTCTTTAAAGAGCTCAGTTTCTTCACGGAGCTTGATTCTACATGCATCCTATTCTTGGATGGACAAATTGCCACAACAGTTAACATAAGAGAATGTATTGCTGATCACTCCCAAATCGGAATGTACATGGGATATGCAGTGTAGACGTTGAAGAGCCTCAACCCTTAAAGCCATGACCCCGCCATGACAATGATGAGGACGATGCAGTAGTAGCATGCCTCTCCTCTGTGCCCACATCTACAAAAGTTGCAGTGGTATCAGCCACAACTCATCCACGACCTCTTCAGGACCCATTTTAAAAAGAAGTCTGACATGATGGCAATGCCGTCGTCCACCTCACAGTGCCTTCCTACTGTGAACGCCGACCCCCTGCATCACTACTCCGCCCTGTTACAAATTTAACATGAAGAGATGAAGAATTTCGGCAATGGCTTGGCAGATAGGAATAGAAGCAAGACTTGAATCAAATCACATGAGCCATCCGGGAGACGAGGTACCCGAGGATGCCACTGGAAGAGACCCAGACACGGGCGACAAAGACGAGGTCCTCATTCCACATCAGGCCTGTGGATCTAGCACCAGTGCCCCCAAACACCGTCGGCCTGGCGGTTTTGAACACCCGATTCCCGAGCTGACCCTTGACGGACATTTCCCTCGCACCACCCGGCGGCAGCGGCTTGGCTTCGACGAACCGGAGTATGTCAGAGACTAGCATATGCCGAAAAAGCGCAGAACAGAAACGGGCGGGGCTATATTTACAACATGTGCCACCGCGTCCCTAAACACGGGTAGTCTAACTAAAGTACCCGCGCGGGCATTCAATAAACACCATATATATATATATATATATATATATATATATATATATATATATATATATATATACATATATATACATACATATACATATATATACATATATATACATACATATATACATACATATACATACATATATATATATATAGTCAGGCTAGTGTACACTCGAGTGTACCAGAGGCACCGTACACCTCAGTCATTTTTAAAAGATGCAGTAACTTTTTGAAAAATCTAAACCGTTGATCTTCTTAAATATCATAAGAACATAATATATAACAAATTTCAGCTCATTTGGACACGTATAGGTCGTGCATCTAAAGGAGGCAAAAATCATACAATTCAAATTAGTTTTGTGCGTCGATTTTGTTGTCCTTGGATGAGTGACTTACACTCATCGAAATGAGCTCAAATTTTGTATGTGGTCTATTATTATTGTAACCATGAAGATCAATGGATTAGATTTTGGAAATACATGGTCTAGATAGGAAAACATCATTGGGGTGTACGGCGAGATCTATACACTCGAGTGTATTCTAGTCTCTCTCTCTCTCTCTCTCTCTATATATATATATATATATATATATATATATATATATATATCTATCTATATATATATATATATATATATATATTTATATTTATATATATATATGGTCGATCCTATGAGATCCCTCCTACCGTGAGAGCATGAGAGCCTTTTTAATAACTAAAAGTTTAGAATCTTTTCTGTAAATCCAACCGTATGGATGTGAAAATCAACATTGCCATCAGGTTCACACAAACAATTATCACGATCGAACATTGTTTTCTTAGTCATATATATAATTTACATATATTGCATCTAACAGTAAGTTCAGAATTCAATATGGAACGTTAAAAAGTTTTCTATTACCACGGAAAATCCATTAGTCTGATGTATATGAATTTTTTTGGGTAGATAAATACAATGACATATTTTTAATCCATATGGTTAGATTTGAAAAAATAAATCATCATTGGGAGTTATTCAAGTGGCTCTCATGCTCTCACCATCTAAGGACTCTTACTAGATCATTCTTATATATATATATATATATATATATATATATATATATATATATATATATATATATATTTGTGTGTGAGAGAGAGAGAGAGAGAAACATATCTTGTGAGAGTATGAGAGGCATTTGAATAACTCTTCACATAGATCAATTTTTCATAATTCAATCATATAGATTACAAGTATATATTAATATTTACCTTCCTACAAAAAATTTAACCATCCAATTTGTAGATCATTCACAACAATAAAATACATTTCGACGCTCTATATTGAACTTCAGGCACACCGTTTCATGTAAAAAATGTATAATGTACATATGGCCATGTAAATAATGTCTGATTTTAATGATTTTTTGTGAGAAGGTAAATGAAATGTTGCTTTTCCATCTATACGGTTGGATTTTCAAAAACAGCTACCAATTTGTAGTTATTCAAATGCCTCTCATTCTCTCACTGTAGGATGTTTCTCACTAGATCGCTACCATATATATATATATATATATATATATATATATATATATATATATATATATATATATATATATATATATATATATATATATATATATATACATATATATACATATATATATACATATATATATATAGTCAAGCTAGAATACACTCGAGTGTACGGATCGCACAAATACACTCAAGTGTGTTTGCATATCAAGACTATTTTTTGTAAAATGTAAACCATTGATCTTCACCGTCATACTATAACTAGGCTACATATACATTTTGAACCCATTTGGATGAGTGTAAGTCACTCATCCAAGGGAAACAAAATCAACGCGTGAAACTAATTTGAAATGCATAATTTTTGTGGTCTTCATAACATGAGCTATACATATCCAAATGTACTCAAATTTTGCGTATGAGTAGTTCACGAGATGTTTAAGAAGATCAACATATTAGATTTTCAAAAAAAATATTGCATCATGGAAAACTACTTGAGTGTATTCCGCTCTGAATACACTCGAGTGTATTCTAGCCTGACTATATATATATATATATATATATATATATATATATAGAGAGAGAGAGAGAGAGAGAGTTAGGTTAGAATACACTCGAGTGTATTCAGAGAAGAATACACTCAAGTAGCTTTTCATGATGCAATATTTTTTTCAAAAATATAATCTATTGAACTTCTCAAACATATTGTGAATAGCTCATACGCAAAATTTGAGCACATTTGGATATTTATAGGTCATGTTATAAAAACTGCAAAAAATATGCATTTCAAATTAGTTTTGCGCGTCGATTTTGTTGCCCTTAGATGAGTGACTTACACTCTTCCAAATTGGCTCAAAATTTGTATGTAGCCTAGTTATAGTATGACAGTGAAGATCAATCGTTTACATTTTGCAAAAAATAGTCTTGATATGCAAACACACTTGAGTATATTCGTGCAATTTGTATACTCTAGTGTATTCTAGCCTGAATATATATATAGAGAGAGAGAGTCAGGCTAGAATACACTCGAGTGTATCTGGAGTAGAATACACTCAAGTAGATTTTCATGATGTAATATTTTTTTTCAAAAATCTAATCCGTTGATCTTCTTAATCATCTTGTGAGTAACTCGTATAAAAATTTTGAGCACATTTGGACATTTATAGGTCATGTTATGAAGACCACAAAAATTATACATTTCAAATTAGTTTCGCATGTCGATTTTGTTGCCCTTGGATGAGTGACTTACACTCATCCAAATGGGTTCAAAATTTGTATGTAGCCTAATTATAGTATGACGGTGAAGATCAATGGTTTACATTTTACAAAAAATAGTCTTTATATGTAAACACACTTGAGTGTATTCGTGTGATCCGTACACACGAGTGTATTCTAGCCTGACTCTCTCTCTCTCCATATATATATATATATATATATATATATATATATATATATATATATATATATATATATATAAAGAGAGAGAGAGACTAGAACACACTCGTGTGTATTCGGAGAAGAATACACTCAAGTAGTTTTTCATGATGTAATATTTTTTCAAGAATCTAATCCGTTGATCTTCTTATACATCTTGTGAATAGCACATATGTAAAATTTGAGCACATTTGGACATTTATAGGTCATGTTATAAAGACTGCAAAAATTATGGATTTCAAATTAGTTTCGCACCTCGATTTCAAAATTTGTATGTAGCATAGTGTGACGGTGAATGTCAATGGTTTACATTTTGTAAAAACGTTTTATGTTTGGCAGAGGTGAGAGCAAAAGGACACCATGACATGGGCAGAGGAGGGAGATCGTTCTGGATGTCGGGCGGGGCATAGTGCACCTTCACAATGGAGTGAATCCGGCGATCTACCACTGGGATGTCAATGCCAGCAACATACTCCTTGACTAGGAGATGCGGGCGCGGGTTGCGGACTTTGGGATGGCGCGGCAGAGCCAG